>JARQOC010000004.1:110521800-110595039 GCA_033576535.1 Allobates femoralis
TCTCCATCTGATCAGAAAGGTTGTAAGCTGTCAGAACCATGAGGGGCCCCATGAGATCCCACTATGACAGCAGCCACTGCCGTTTTAACCAAGGGTAGTGCCTGCTTCCCCTTGGCTCCTTCATAAGTTGCCAATTTGGGTGGTCTAACCTCACCTCCTAAGATCCCAGATATGGGGGTGCCCTGCTGTTAGATCTTACCTGAAAGCTCCACCTCTCCTGTGACAGTTCCAATCTCAATGACTTATTCCCCTCCCTGTACTTGCTGCAGAACCCTTCTGTGAGGCCTTACCTAGGAGTCCTACATTCCCTGTGACAGCTTCCACCTCAAGCGCCAGTTCCCCCTTGCAGCATCTTGACCCCCTCCCTTCTGAGGACAAAATGTCTCAGCACACTGGCTGATCATGCCCCAAGATTTTTTCACATTTTCCTCTGACTTCATCACTTGTCACAGCTGCTAGCCCCTGTGTCTGGTGCCAGTGTTGTCAGCGCAAGTAAAAGCCTCAGAGACTCCTCCCCCCCCTTTTGCAGCAGGCACATGTCATGGGTGTATCAGGAGGCATCCATCTGGTTCTTGGGGCCACTTGCTGGAGGTCTCAGTGTCTGGTCAAACAGTCAGAATCTGGAATTGTGGTTCTGTCCCTTTAAGAGGTTTATCTCTGCTTGTTGATAGCTGGAGATCACTAGGACCCAGCGGTCTGCTACCTGCCTTCCTTCTGCTACCTCTATTTATACCCCTTGGCTCCCATGATGCTTTGCTGGTGATAGCTTGTTTGGAGTTGGTGGTGCTTCTTGACTCAGCAGTGCATTGTGGACCTCCTGTGTAGATTGCTGTCTAGTTCTCCTCTAAGCTAAGTGGTTTTCTCTCTCCCCTTTGTTTGGTTGTTCCTGGTGTATTTCTTCAGTTGTTAGTTGGAGTGACCAGTGTCCACCCTGTCTGATGACTATGTATTCTTAGTTCAGGGTCAGTCAGGGAATAGGTATCTTGGTTGCAACAGTTATGGAGGGTTGTTAGCGGAGCCAGGTGTCAGCGCTAGTGTATCTAGGGGTCACCATCTACCCTTTGCCCTTAGAGTTAGGGACTCCTTTTCCTCCCTCGTTGTTCTGCGCTGGGTTTCTCCATACGTCCAGCGTGATATTGCCTGAATTCCTATTAGACTTTGAGAATGTGTTCTCAGAGAAGGGTTTCAGAATTTGCCTCCTCACTGTGTATACAACTGTCCTATTAACCTGATTTGTGGAGCTAAACTACCCAAGTCTAGGCTGTATAGCATTTCTGGTCCTGAGAGACAAGCCATGAAGTATTTCATTGCCAAGATTCTAGAGAAGGGGCATATCAGAAGCTTATCTTTGCCAGTCACGGCAGGGTTCTTTTTTGTTAAAAAGAAAGACGGGGGCCTCCGTCCTTGTTTAAATTTCTAGGAATTAAATCAGATAACTGTCCATGTGGGACCTACAGTAAATGGTTCTCTAAGTTGGATTTGAAGGAGGCCTACCATCTGATTAGAATCAAAGAAGGGGATGAATGGAAGACTGCTTTTAACACCCAAGGGCCATTTTGAGAGTACCATGATGCCGTTCGGACTCATTAATACCCCTGCAGCTTTTTAACATTTTGTTAATGATATTTTCCACCATTTGGTGGGTAGATTTGTGGTGATTTACTTGGACAATATTTTGATCTACTTACCTGATATGGCGACACATCAGAATCATGTTAAAAAGGTGCTACAGATTTTAAGCGACAATAAACTGTATGCTAAAACGTGTTTTTGTTGTTCAGGTGTGACTTGTTGTCACCTTTGGGTTTTTGGATGGATCCAGAGAAGGTCCAGGTGGTGCTTGACTGGGATCAAAGAGAAAACATGAGGGCATTACAATGTTTTTTTTGGGGTTCACTAATTTCTAACGGAAATGTATCAAAAAATATTCTGCTATTGTGAAACCCCTCACAAACATGACAAGAAAGGGGTCAGATTTTTCTAAATGGTAAGACTCCGCTCAGTAGGCTTTTTCCTCCCTAAAGAGATGCTTTGCTACTGCACCTATCCTCTGTCAACCCCGATCTCTCTCAGCCTTATATTGTTGAGGTGGATGCATCCGAGGTGGGGGTGGGGGCAGTGTTGTTGCAAGGGCCATCCCCTGGTAAATGGTTGCCATGTGCCTTTTTCTCCAATAAAATTATCGTTGGCCAAAAGAAATTATGATGTGGGCAAAGGGGAACTTTTGGCTGTTAAGTTGGCCTTCGAGGAATGACAAAACTGGTTGGAGGGGCTGTCCATCCTATCACAGTTATCTCAACGATAAGAACTTATCTTACCTTGAATCCGCCAAGCTTTTCAACCCTAGGCAGGCTAGATCGTCCTTGTTTTTTAAAAGATTTAATTTCACCATTACCTACCGTCCAGGGGTTGAGAATTTTAAGGCAGATGCATTGTCACGTAGTTTCCCAGGTGGTAGTAATCAAGAGTGCCATTTCCATTTTACAGAAAGGGGTGGCCGTTTCACTCTTTACCCAGATTTAGAGGGAGAGGTGTTGGAGGCTCAGGGCGACGCTCCTGTCTCATGCCTTTTAGGGATACTCTTTGTACCGCCTAATTTACGCCTCAGAGTAATTAAAGAACATCATGACTCTGTTCTGGCAGAGAGGCTTCCTGCGTTCCACTTACAGGAAGCAGAAAGTCGTCCAGTCGGATGCCATTGACTGACACACACCCCCTGCATTATTTACGACCAGTAACACTTTGCAGCAGTCCCCGCCAACCTCCTGCACGCTGCCACGCTGCCAAACAAGGTATTCTCTGCATCACAATCAGATCTCTACTCTGTGAATTTTCTTTTTTTACTTTGTGTACTTTATACATTTCTTTACAGGCTCCTCTTTTTCCCATATATTGAAGATGACCTGAATACACATAGGGGCGGGTACCTGACTAAGAGTGTAACATATAACTATTGTGGTGCTTATTCACATATATGCCACACTGGTCCTTCTGTTGTATTTATTTGTACATTATATTATGCCTATACTCTTTTACTCTTCTTAGGCAATTGAGACATTGAATATAAGGAGTGGACCTTACTTTTTTCTTCCACCAACATAGATTTGGTAAATTGCTCTCCTCAAGGGTTTTTGGTTTAATAAAAACTCTTATTCTTCACTTATGTGTAACACAGACTCTTGTTTCTGTAGAGACCTCACTTGGTTTTCTTATCCAACTGATTTGTCCATAGTCTCACATAGCCCAGTTACAAGGTATCATTTTAGTTTAATCTAAATGCAAGGTGATATCAGGAAGCATATATAACGCATATACTCGTGTATAAGCCGACCCGTGTATAAACCGACCCCCCTACTTTTGCCCCCAAAATCTGGGAAAACCTATTAACTCGTGTATAAGCCGAGGGTGGACCCCAGCACAAGTATACAGCCCCCAGCAGTGTGGTATACAGGCCCCCCAGTGGTATACAGGCCTCCGCAGTGATAGTATACAGCCCCCAGCAGTGTGGTATACAGCAGCCTCCCCAGTGGTACATACAGGCCCCAGCAGTGTTACAGCAGCCTTCCCAGTGGTATATACAGCACCAGCCCCAGGGGTATATACAGCAGCAGCCCCAGGGGTATATACAGCAGCAGCCCCAGGGGTATATACAGCACCAGCCCCAGGGGTATATTCAGCACCAGCCCCAGGGGTATATACAGCACCAGCCCCAGGGGTATATACAGGCCCCCCCATCAAGATCCAGGGCCCCCCCTTGCTCGGCAAACCTGTAAAGTAAAATCCTTATACTTATCACTGTCCTCTCGCCGCCGTCCCGCCGCTGCCGGCACCGCGATCCTCCATCTTCATTCAGTGTCTTCCCGCTTCCTGTGGTCGGCTCTGACAATGACGTCATTGCCTGCGACCACAGGAAGCCGGAAGACGCTGAATGAAGATGGAGGATTGCGGTGCCGGCAGCGGCGGGACGGCGGCGAGAGGACAGTGATAAGTATAAGGATTTTACTTTACATGTTTGCCGAGCAAGGGGGGGGGCCCTGGATCTTGATGGGGGGGCCTGTATACTGATGTGGGTGGCGGGCGGGCGGTATATACTCGCGTATAAGCCGAGGGGGGAATATTCAGCCCAAATTTTGGGCTGAAAAACTTGGCTTATACACGAGTATATACGGTATATATATCTTTGACACTTGTGTAACTTGTTACTAGAACTGTAATCCAGTCTTCCTATATGGTCCCAATACTTGAGCCACCTGTTACTCACAATAAAAATTCTCACCACTTCTTTCTGGTAAGCATGCATGGTACATGCTATATAGCATCTCACTTCCCTTGTCTTTTGTAACTATACAATTATTTTCTTCTCAAAACTGAATTTTTTTTCTCTGTCCTTTGTACCTCTCCACCCTTTTGTCTCTATATATTATTGTTGATATCACATTTCAAATGCCATTACATGAATTAACGGTTCTCTCTCCACACTACCCGTAGGTAAAACCGGGCCCTTACAACTGAACTACACACCAACACGTGTTTGAACATTGTCCATATAGGTAGGAGTCCTTACCTATTATGCTTACATGATCGTATTCTTTTTAAACATGTGGATGGTAACATGAAATGTTTTTTTTCTTTTATTTTATAGCCATGTTATACCATGCTAAGAATGAGTATATACATGTTACTTATATTTTATTCTGTATTATTCTTTATTCAGAAAAAAACTGTTTCAGTGAAGTAGGCGATATACGCCAAAATGTTAAAACAAACTGTTCTATGTGGATACCATACATGGACTACTGAAAATAAATAAAAATGCACATAATCAAGATCTGAGTCTCTGAAATGTTTTTCACTGGGATACCCATACTGCTCTCTTGTGTGCCGAGGTCCTCTTTATGTCTACATTGTTCCCTAGTGGTCCACAGGAGGGTTTTTCCTTTCCTGAGCACTGTAGGATGACTACATGTGAGTCAAGGTTTGCCAAGGTCAACGCCCTTCTTAGGCCTAGTTCACATCTATGCAGCCCCTGCGTTTGCCTGCCCTGCGCTAGTTCAAATGCAAGCGCAGGTGCATTTACAGGCAAGTGCAGGCAAGCGCATAGGCGCATAGATGCACTGACCTTGCGCTCGGTGCCCCCATTGCCTGCTATGGCCGAGCACAGCCGAGCGCAGGAGCCAAAAACCCGCAAGCACAAGTGGGAATGAGCTGACGTCACTGCACATGCGCTTCTCCAGACGCACCCGGAAACATTGCATTACGCGTTTCCGGGTGCGTCTGGATAAGTACATGTGCGGTGATGTCGGCACAGTCAAACTCGCACTTCCGGGATTTCGAGTCTGCACTCGGCTGCACTCGAGCATAGCAGGTAATGGGGACACCGAGCGCAGGCGAGCGCAAGAGCTGTGCATTTATGCGCCTATGCGCTTGCCTGCTTTGTAATACTGTCCCCATTTGGGCTCACAATCTAAATACCCTATCAATATGTCTTTCAAGTGTGGGAGGAAACCGGAGAACCCAGAGGAAACCCACACAAACACAGGGAGAACATGCAAACTCCTTGCAGATATTGTACTTGAGGAAGATGAAATGAAGGTGGACATTTCAGCAAGATAATAATACCAAAAACACAGCGAAGAAAACTCTCAATTGGTTTCAGAAAAAGAAAATAAAGCTCTTAACATGGCTGAGCCGATCCCCTGACCTGAATAGAAAACCTATGAAATGTCTATGGAGCCCATCAGGATTTTAAAAGTGAAAGAATAGTCCCAAATCACACCGGAGCAATTCATGCGACTAGTTTAGCAATACGGGAGGTATCTTAAACCAGTCTTTACCAACAAAGGCTTTTGTTCAAATTATTAAATACATTCCAGTAAGTGTGCTTATTCCCTATGTAATTTCTCATATCACACTAAATTTATGGACATCTATGGTTAAATTGCCTGCCTTGATAAGATAGGTTGTTACCGACATCTAGTGAGGAATTAATGTCAATAGCATCTGATTTATAAATATATCAACTTAGAAAATTTGTGATATGTTGAATACCTATTTCACCTGCTGTGTGCGTGTGTATATACATATATACTGCTCAGAAAAATAAAGGGAAGACTTCAACATTACATTGTGTTGTTAAATGTTCCTTGTATTTTTTTGAGCAGTATATTTGTATATGTTGTAAGTTGGGTCAATGCTGAGATCCTGGAGGGGGAATGCAGTTTTTACCTTTAATGATGTGAAACCCAGAATGTAAGCTCCAGCATGCTTTATATGCTGAGAGGGCCAAGACAAGGGCCAATTTTTTTTTTCATGCACAGTTAGAGATGGGTGGGATTGCTGTTCACATAGCTCCATTCTAGGGTGTGCTCCAGCAGGTAAAACGAAGGCCTTTGGATTCATCCAGTCTTCCGTGTCTGGAGGTGAACAGACCTCCCAAGTGGTGCTCTAACTGTCAGAAGAGCAGAACCCTGTACCTGAGCAGGTGGACCCCACAGCTATACAGACTTGTTAAGTTTATGTTTGTACGTTTTTGCCAGAAAAAGCTTTCTAAAAGTTTATTCCTGTGGAGCAGTTTAAGAGGATTAAATAAACCAGCCGGAGAATTAAATAGAAAAACTTCATGTGACTTCCTCAAACAGCACCCACGGGAACTGCAACACCACAATATAGATATAAACTTACTGAAATTATTTGATGTAAAAATGAATACTCCCCACATCAAAAACAACAATATTGTATTCTATCACTGTTATGCCCAAAGGGTGTGGAGGTGTACAGTTAACTCACTGAGCCACTGGTGGAATAGTAAATAGAGTCTGTGGAGCCTCGGTTAGGAATCTCAAACACAGGACTAGCCAGATATCCCTCCAGGGAAGGACCCAGCCAAGGGAGATCAGTGAACGCTTTGTGATACTGGTGGAATGGTAGCAGCTGAATACCCGATACAGCAAGAGAGTGGAGAGTGACTTCAATAAGCCAAGGATATTTAATAAGGAAAGGATTAACAAAAGGAAAAGTGTCTGTATAGAGGACCCTCTGGATCACGACACCAAACTCTCCTGGAGGAGCAACCGGCGAGGTAACCCCTATACAGGGATAAACCCAGCACAGCTCCAGGAGGTCTAAATGCTGCAAATCCAGGACCAGAGAAGCAACCCATACTGACTGTAGTAGAAGAAATGGGAAGACTGCGGAACGCTGGTTGTGTCAGAAAGGGGAATCCTGGAGCTCCGTACAATCCTGGAAAGGCTGATCCAGCCAGTAGAGGAGGCTGGAAGGTCCCGTGCAATTCAGGAGAAGGTCCCGTGCAATTCAGGAGCGGCTTGGCAGTCCAAAGTGGGATACGGAATATCCAGAGAGATCCAAGATAATGAACTGCCAGCAGATGATTCTGTGGAGATAGAGACGGTAGAATAATGAAGAGCACAATAAGCAACAGTCTTATTAGTGCAGAGCACTGCAGGAGTGCAACCTGGACACTGGCAATGTTCCAAAGGAATGAACTTGTTGCCCAGCAATTTCTTATAGGGGGAGGAAGCCTTTTATACACAGAGCAGCCCAGCCCTCAGCCTGAGAGATAAAATAGGGAACAAGTGTACTGTCTCTTTAAATGTCTGCAGGGTACAGTGTGCTCCCTAAGAACATTCCCAGTAAACATGCCAAGAGGACGCAGGTTCCTAGATGAGAAGAAGTCAGACGGCCACATGGAACCACAAGCAGGGTGAACAGTGGAAGGCATAGCCCGAGAGTAAGCACAACCAGCAGAGTTGCGTGATGGGCACCGAACTCCCTGCTCTGCAGACACCGGCCCCACAGCCCTGTCCATGAGAGACCGTCCCAATGGCCGAGGGAATGACAATTACTCTTTTTTTTTCCGTTAATATCTATTGTTTGCATTGTTACCTATCCCTAAAAATTACACTAAAAATAATTCACACATAAAAACAACTACATCTAGTAAATTTATAACTTGTATGATTGTTAAAGGACAGCATCAAGTCTTCTAGACAACGAATTAACAAATTGGTGACATTTTTCAACATTGCATGTGGACATAGGGCCCGGATGCTCGATGGAGAGTGATGCTCAAATTGTAATTTCAGATCTTCCATAAATGTTTCGTGTTCAGTTGGGTTCAGACTTCTTGACTTTTAGGATACAAAATGAGGTATTGCATTAAGAGACAGAATGATTTGGACAAGCTTACTACAACTGAAGATCTGTGGTTTGTTCCCCAAGATGCCTGGATAACCTCCTTGCTGAGTTCCTTCAGAAACTTTGCAAGTGAACCTAGAAGAATTGAAGTTGTGGTCAAACCAAATGATGATTTGATTTGGATTTGTCTTTTGTTCATTTCCTTTGCATTTTACGATATGAGTACAATAAACAATACATAAACACTTCTATTTTTGTAAGGATTCTTACTTTACCGCATTTCTTCCATACCTGTCTTAAACTTTTTAACAGTATTGTAGGTATGTAATCTCCCAATACAGCACATTTTATTTACCGTACTTCTGTTTCTGCTTTCCTGTTTGATCTTGATGCTGACCTTAGCCTTGTCTGATTCTGCTTTCATCTTGGTCCTTGTTTTTATCCTCTTGTACTTGTAGTCTGATCTTCCAGTTTTGACCCTGAGCCCACCTTCTTAATATGTCTTCAACTTATCTTGAGGTTTGACTCATGATCTTCTGAATAATAAGAAAAACAATATGAAAACACCTTCAAAGAATGTATTGAAGTCTTTGATCCCAAGCACCACTGATTCCATAATAACAATCCTCAAGATAGCATTAAAGCTGCTTGGACACCCGCTCCTACTGCTGTAAATATGACAACATGATATGCCAATGATGACATTCTTAAAAAAACACCATTGAATTATGTGCTGATTTCCAATAATTTCTAAGAAATAGTATCTCCAAAAAGTATCACTTTAATTAAATAAATAATTGATGGATCAAAATCGCTTACTTCTCTAATGAGAGTGGGAAATAAACGCTAATTGGCACTGGCATAAAAATTTAGCTTGGGCTCTTCACGGTGCAACTTCAGGGTGGTCGGTGCCCTGAAGGCTCCAATCGCATTATGATGTACAATAATGTAAATTGAGCCCTGCGTTAAATTATATAATGTGATGTCTTCATGTATGTGATATAGAAACATGTAGAAGGAATAGAGTATAAAATAATGTAAAGTATAGGATGGGACATAGCACTTAAAGTGATTTTTGTTAAGCTCGTTCAGCCACTGACTATAGGCAAACAGTAATTAACTAGTGGGATCAGCCCACTGGGGGTAGGGCGAACCTCTAGGATTAGGGGGAGATTTTATCTTAGGCTGCATTCACATCAGCGTTTCTGCCCCATTCCCAGCCCCACAGTCTGCATACAGCATAGCACACCACAGGGTAGGATCTCATGCTGCGCAATATCACGCGACCTCCGCACTCAGCCAGAGCTCACGGTGATGCCCGAGAGCTGAGAGAATGCACAGGAGCCACCGCCGCCACTCCGAAGTTAGAGAGGAGGAGGGACCCAGACCATACAGAAGGAGAGGTAACAGCAGCAAAGCGTATAGGTTCTGGGAGGAGAGTATACCTCCCAGGCCTAAACTAATTTCTAATAAAGTGTATATTTTGGTGTCCCTGGGGGGAAGAGTGGGAAGAGCCACCTTTACAAAATGCAGCATAGGTGCTGCTGAAGGTGGCTCTTTTAGCTTAATAGTTCCTGGGGGGTGACAGGTTCCCTTTAATAAAGACTGTACAATACTCCACATAGATGGTTCCCACTGCATACAGTCTGCCCTCTATGCCCAATTCCTTACACAATCTTCCAGACAATAGCAGGACGCTAAATAGTAATTGTTAAACTTCTCCTTTTCTTCATGACCTAATTATAGAGACCGGTACAGGGAGGAGATAGAGAGGACTGTCACACATTTCCTCCTAGGACTGGTCAGAAAACATCATCAGTACCCAATCATAAAAGGAAGATCATTCAGGGCGTTGTAAGTCATTAGAAAATATCCTACTGTTTAAATTTGTATATACCATATATATTTTTAACTGGTATTTTTTTAAACTTTTTTTTCATATCATGACTTGTAATAAAAAGAAAATGTAAAATGTTGCATTTTGCCCACTGGCCAATAATGTATAATGTGTTCACTATCATCAATATACTCATCTTATGAGCAAAGGTTATTGTGAAGGTGGGGTTAATAAGGGAAGGTGGAAAAACACCTAATGTGAATAATGGGTCCTGTATTATCAGCTGTTACTTTGTAATCTTATGTATGATGATAATGAGAGTGCTGAAAAGTCATCTTTACAGAACAGGAAGTGAAGTATGAGTCTAAAATAGCTACAATAGCCAGTGTGAAAATTAAGATTTCTATTATTTTTAAAACAGAACCTGTCACCCCCTTTGGGCATTCTACATTGTGCCCACCAGCTTTAAATTATGTAATTGGGGTTCTTGTAATCTCTCTATGTGCCCAGACGTCCCCCTCATACGTGATAAATGAACGTTTATTGTCTCCCGCCCTGCATCTTAAAAGGTCCAGGAGGTCTGCTCTTTGGTCTGGTGTATTTGCGTCCTTGTCACCACCTGCCAGCAAAACCTGCCCCGCTGTTTCAAAATTGTCGCTGTGGCACCTCAGAGTCCGGTTGCCACAATGGCATTGCCTTCCTTGGGGGTGATGTCATTCTTGGAAGCAAGAAGGAATATCCACACTAGGTAAACCAACTGCATGCAACTTTTTTCCTGACTCCAGACCTGAAGGAGGAGCTCAAGACCCGGGTTCAGGGGAGCTCTCCTACAAATTGCGGCCTGGAGGCAGGTTTAGTCAGAAAGTCAGTGAGAAAGTTTGAGAGAGCAAGAACAGTGCAGACATCCTGGGGACTGGAGCCTGAGGAGCTCATCCCAGGATAGACAGCAGCAAGTGTGAGGGACCTGTCAGAGAGAGTCTGAGGAAGGAGAGAAGAAGACCTGGGGAGAGGAGCCAGCTGCCGGCTCACCCCAGAGCAGAGTGCCAGAAACGGACACTGAGGTTATGTGGGTGCTAAAGACCCAGCAGCCAAAACCGGAGGATAGGAGACTCCATGTCCCCTGGCCACATCAAAGCACCTGGAGGCACAGCAGCACCCGAGAGCTCAGGGACAGTCGCCAGAGGAGTGGTATAAGACAAGGGTTCAGGCTGCCCGCCATACGGGTGAGAGACTTACCAGCAGGAAGAGAGGGTCGCAGCTTAGCTACAGGCTGCCAGGACCAGCAAAGAGAAGTGCAGCAGAGAGGCCTCAGAACTCACCGGGTTAGGAGATCCCCCACTTGCTTCCATGTCGTCCGGACCCACAACATCACCTGTGGTCAGTGTCCTGGTTTAAACCTGCAACTACCAGTAAAGGTAATGGAGACTACGTACTCTGTATTTGTTGGTTATTCCACACCCTCAGTCCTGCGCCCCAATGGCCTACCACCGCCACAGACTATATCGGTTGCCCTGGGGAACTGCTCCCCCGTGGGGAGCAATATCACTTGAGCTGCGATCAATAGCCGAACATCATGGGTGGCATCACGACCTTAATCCCCAAAACGTTAATTCACAAACTTTTCTTGACACTTCCAGGATCATGGAGCTGGGTCTCAACCCCTGTGACTCCCCAGCAGCACTGTAGCCCAGTTCCGAGTATCCCACGGCCCTGGGGGACGTGTCAAACCCCCTCCTGTGCCTGCACAGTGGAGTGGGTCCCCGTGCTTCTCCATTGAAGATACACAGTGCCTGAAGTGCCTCATGAGACTTCAGCACTAGCTTCATTGGAGCACGGTGACCCGCTCCAGCAGCTCCACTGCACAGGCGCGAGTGCTGCTGCTGCTCACTGCATTGGCAACAGGAGGAGCGGGAATTTAAAAAATGCAGGGCAGATTTTGCAGCCCAGGGGGGCAACAAGGACTTTATATATCAACACCAGAGAGCAGCCTCTCGGACTTAATAGCATGCAAGATGGTAGAGAATAAAACTTCTTTTCTCAGGTATGAGGGGTCAGTCTGGGCTCATACAGGGGTTACTAGAACCCCATTTACATCATGTTTAAGTTGGTGGGCACAGTTTAAAATGCCCAAAGGGGCTGTCAGGTTCCCTTTAAATTTCTTAACATCTAGGTAACATTTTTGGTATTATTTCTGACATATCATTTGCCTTCACCAATCACAGTGTAATTAATTTTCAGTATCAGCAGTATGATGGACATTTATTCCATGTTCTCTGCATTACTTATGCATGGGTTTTATATCTGGAAATAAATGCCATTGGGGTATTTTAATCCCACTAATTAGCAAATACCATGTCGCTGATTTCCAGTGCAGTCTAATTTTAAGTGCACTAATCATTATGATATAAGTACATGAGAAAAATGTGCACAGCCTATGTTATTATTCCTTTAACGTCACACTTGATGAGAACTTCACCCCCTCCTTCTGTGAATATGTAATGTAAGGAATGTCACAGTGAATGTCATGCGACACAGCTGTCACTAAATGCTTCTCTGAAAACGTTACCTGTCAACGATTACCTGTTGTTAAAATCAGTATAATGACATGCTACTATTTCAGTACCACAACCAGTATTTTTACTATATTTGCTCTGTCCATTCCCAAGTATACCCCTTCATCCCCATACATACATGCTGTGCTTGCAGGTAGCAACAATGGAGATTAGGGATGAGCGGAGCAGGCAAAAAATATTTGCCTGTTTGCGTTATTTTTCTCAAGCAATTGAATTAAGGCTGCCTTCACATTTCCGGACCCCTCCGCAGCGTTCTGCGGAGGGGATCTACAATGTGACTGCAGCAGCGCAAGCCCCTATCTTTATAATGGGAGCTCGCGGTGCTGCGCTGACTGCGCATGACCGTGCGCACCCATTCACTCCCATATGTGATCTCGTCTGCATCAGAAATGCAACATATCGCGTTCGTGGTGCGGACGAGACTGGGTGATTTGTGCGCAGGCTTCTGCCTGCGCACAGATCACATATGGGAGTGAATGGGTGCGCACGGTCATGCGCAGTCAAGCGCAGCACCGTGCGCTCCCATTAAAAAAAGATAGGGGCTTGCGGTGCTGCGGTCACATTGCGGATCCCCTCCGCAGAACGCTGCAGAGGGGTCCACAAATGTGAAGGCAGCTTAACAGAGAAGGTATTCCAGACCCCAGAGCATAATAAATGTAATAAAAAAATAAAAAATAAATTAAAAAAGACCTCACACTCACCTCACTGGTCACCTCTCTGACCCCTCCATTTGTCACCATCACCCATCTGGTCCTCATCACATCAGATGGCTGTTGCTCGTGCTGCAAGTTTCAAAAACTGAGCCAGGACTACAGTCTTTGATAGGACCCAAGAGGGATCTATGTACGGATGAGTAAGGACATGATATACCACTAAATATTATTACATCATGACTTTTCACTTGATGACATCGACTCCTCCCGGGCCTTCATTGAAGGCTGCAGTGGTGTAACTTGAAGTTCATGGGCCCTGATGTGGAAGCTCCAACAAGGCCCCCAATTATTGAAAATCTTTAATAGGATCATTATTTTCTATAGGACAAAGAAACTTTTGGGACCTCCTAGGCTTTAGGGACCCGATGCAATTGCAACCCTTGCATTTACTGTAGAAGGCAGAAGTCCTGATCCAGTGTGAGAGATCTGGAGATTTTAGAGAGGGCAGAGGTGATGTGAAGATACGACGAAGACCTAATGGGTGACGTGTATACACTGGGAGGTTAAAAAAAATTTAATATCCTTTTACATTCATAAAAATGCAGCCAGCAGCCGCCTTTTCGCTAGATCCACAGAGAAGTGAAATATAAAGAATGTGGGTGTGGATTTTTGCAAAATTCAAGTAGAATTTAATTCCACTGGAATTTATTCACTCATCTGATGTTCTTCTAAGAAATTATCCTAAGATGCACTGACCATTAGATATTTCAATGCCTCATGAAATAGTCTAGGATGTGTACTCCTTCATTGTTGTTCCCCCAAACCACACAAATTTGGGAAGGCAGCAGCACATAAAATTATATGAAATCAGTATAATCTTCTAGATAAAATTTTCTCAGAAAATAACAGATTACATTGTGCAAAAAGTACTGAACACTAAAGTACTATCTTCTTTAGTGTTGCCTTTGATACTTTGTACTGTTTACTGATTCTTAGTTTTCATCCACCTACTTAACCAGGAATGTACAAGAGTATTTCATAAAAAAATGTTTGCTTAAAAAAGCACCCCCAGTTTTTTTCTTTCTATAACTGCCCCTCAGTTGACTATCACAATCTGTCCTTTTATATAGTGCACTTTATTCTATCTTGTTTGGTTTCCGGCTTTCTTTTCTTCTGCCTCCATCATGATTCATAGCTTTCACCATGCCTCTGTATAGCCACCTCTATCTGCTAGGACCACATTGTGATTTTTCTCTCCATATTCTCCTATATAAACTAACAGATTATACATTTACAGTAAAACAGGTTGAACTGTGGGACAGGCACTGTGCAGTCATCACAATTATCTTTGATATATGTTATGGCCCTTTCACCTGTGGACAATTTTAGTAGTACAGTCCATGCAATACCTTCATACAAGCAGGTTTGGTGAACCCCTAAAGACAACATAAATCCATAAAATTATCAGGAGGGGGTCACCGAATGATCACATGACCTAGCCGAGGAGAAATATGAATACATGAGGACAAGCGACAACCTGGAGGTCTACCCTAACTAGTGCTTTTAAGACTTGAATTTGTGTGAAATCTCTTCTTTTTGCCATGCAGTAGTTTCAAGCCTTCAAGACAACTGAGTTTTCTTCCATAATGATTTGCATGTGTCTCTATAGATAGCTAGGTCATGGGAATAGCTACTCTACTTATAGAGATTAATACTGCATGCTAGCAGTGAGGAGACTTTTAGCAGCAATGCTCCTCTGGGAAATATGCAAATTGTCACTTCAGGGAGGAAGTAGATGAACTTTGGTGTCACCTATATAAGTAGCAATCCTAAAAATCAAAATTGACTCTTTAACTAGCCTTTCCATGTGTCTTTTAATTTATGCCATATCAGAACCTCAATCTGCAGATGCTGATGATCTGATCATGATCTGATGACGATCAGATGGGATCTGATATAGCTGATATGGCTGTGTGAGAGGCTAAATGAGGTCAAGGGAATAGTTATTCTCATATGGAGATATAACCCGGCATACCAGCAGTGAGGAGCCATTTAGCCACAATGCTCCTCTTGGAAGTATATCTAGATCTAGATCTATAGATGGCTAGCTTGTCACTAGACTCTAGTAATGTGTACTAAATTATAAGCTAATTTCTCCAGACATAAATGAAAATATCTACCTTGATAACGGGGATCAGACTACAGCCTCATGAAATATCAAGATAAACACTTCTGAGTCTTGTTGAGAAGACGGTGAAAGAGTTGAAAAAAAAAGACATAATTCTAGAGCAAAGTGAAACTTCTTTTTTTAATCTGGAGATATGCGTTATTACATAATATAGTATCTGAGTGTTCTTAGAAACAAGGTCTTGATGAAACTGAGTCCATGAATACAGTCATAATTTGGCTTGTAGCTTTACATCTGGACATTTCACATTGGTATAAGGCTGCTTTCACACTGGTGTCTCTGAAAAAATGCGGCAAATGCGGCAGAATTACCGCATCTGCCGCATCTTCTGCCTAACGGCCACACTTGCGGCACCGATCCGGCAAGCCCCATGCATTGTCTATGGGGCTTGTGGTCGGGTGTGGCAAGTGCAGTTTTGCCGGTTGCGGCAGATGCGGGACTTGCGGCTGTGAAAAAAAACACGGTCAGCAGCAGTTTTTACCAAGCCGCAACCTCCACATCTGCCGCAACCGGCAAAACCGTACTTTCCACAAGCCCCATAGACAATGCACGGGGCTTGCCGCAAGTGCCGCCATCAGGTAGAAGATGCGAAAGATGCGGTAATACTGTCGGATCTGCCTCATTTTCAAATAAACGCCAATGTGAAAGGGGCCTCAAATAGTTAATACGTATGAAGCAATAGATTTGTTGATATCCTTTATCTCATGACCATCATATTAGCCTGTGTGTGAAATTCACATTTGTATACCGTATGCGGAACAGCATCACAGCTGATAGAAGGAAACTTCATAGGAATTACCTCTTATGCTTTGAGTTAATGTCTTGTCACATAATTCAGTTACGCTCAAGTTACAGGCCATGGACTCAGGGCTTTTCCCTTCGAGATAGTCTGGTAGAAAACAGTCTCCAAGGCCCTAAATCAATAAAGCAGCCCCCACCATCACACCGCCAAATTTATATTGTCTATTAATATTATGTCCTGATTGTTAGGTCATGTTAGCTTTACAGCAAATATCTTATTTTATGCCTTCCACAAGGCCTATATCTCTTATTTATCAGATCTAAGACATTTATATATTTCTAATGTCTAGTACTGTTTTTACCTTGGAAGTCTTAAATAACACCCTTATCTAATGGTGAACCTTTGGAGTCACAGAACCTTGCACTTATTTCCTTTTAGAATGTTTTCGCATATTTTTTTTCCTATTATTCCTTAAAGCATTATTTTAATTATAATTTCATAAATCAATAATACAGGTGAACATAAGCAATGTTGTAATATATCATATCAGAGAAATCTGCTTCTTTCTCCTCCTGGACTTATCTTTCATTCTGAAAATTCTCAATTCCCAGGTATACTCTGTCTTCAGCAAATACTGATCGTTATATATTATTGAGATAAGATATATCAGTTACTACTGAAAAGATTCTGCTGCACAAGAGAGGGGCAGGGAGGAGCGAAGAGCTAGAGGAGAATCTCCAACTTCCCCCTCTTCCCTCCTTTCTGCATAGAATCTTATAAAAACCAGCTATCTCGGTAATATAAGGCCATTGTGGAACGTGTCAATCTACAGACGTCCCTGGTAGGAAAAGTCATAAAACATAAACTCTCTAACTTCGGCCACGTGATGAGAGAAAATTGCCCCAAGAAGGACATGATGCTTGGTATGATCAGTGGCAGTAAAGGTCACGGAAGACCCTAGACCCGATGGCTGGACACCATCATGGCAGACACGGGAATGAATATTAGACAACTGAAGGATGCTGCTCATCTGCAGTGCATCCACCAATGGACATCAGTATAAGTTTTCTTTTTTCGTTAGGTGTTCACCTTACACCTTCTGTATCAGCAAGAAGTGCCACCCTAATATAACTATTTATCTGATGGTAAGATGGGTTTTCTGCTGATCTTTGTTTTGTGTCTCTTTTAAATGTTTTTAGATATTTTTTAATTGAATGAAGATTAATTTATTTATTTGGCCTCTCTTTTAATTTTTGTAGGGTTTGTTTATCGTTAGGAGCAGCTTCTTTACTTTTGTGGTCAGATATAGATATTTGTTTGAACCTATATTTGGTAGAATATTATATATTGAAAATTCAAAATGGTGGCTCAGTGGTTAGCACTGCAGCCTTGCAGCAATGAGGTCCTGGGTTCAATTCCCACCAAGGACAACATCTGCAAGGAGTTTGTATGTTCTCCCTGTGCTTGCATGGGTTTCCTCCAGGCACTCTGGTTTCCTCCCACATTGTAAAGACCTACTGATAGAATGTTTAGATTGAGAGCCTCAATAGCCTCATTACTGATGTATGAAAAGTGCTATGGAATTAAGAGTGCTCTATAAATTAATTAATATTAATATATTATTTTGTATACCCAGCCCAAAACAGCAAAATCTTGAAGCAGGAAAATGTTAAAGTCTGTACTGCTCAATTGATAAAGATGAACAATAGGGCAGATCACATCACTTGCAACAGGCACAGGAAAGAGAAACAAAACTGACAGCACTTCCTAGAAAATGTCAGCACAGGTACAGAGCTAAAACACTGGAAAGTGTATAGAAAGAAAAACTACAGCTGAACACTGTTAATGTCAACTATATATTTAGTCATCTATATAGCAATATTTATTCCAAAGCACTTATATGTACATTTGGAACACTGTCCCCATCTCGGCTCACAATTAAAACATCCTATCAGTATGTTTTTGGAGTGTAGGAGGAAACCGGAGTCGCCTGAGGAAACCCACACAAACACAGGGAGAACATACAAGCTTCTTGTAGATGTCATCCTTGGTGGGAATTGAATGCAAGACCCCAGCACTGCAAGGCAGCAGTGTTAGCCACTGAGCCACTGTATATGCAGATAAAGGTGATTTAGATGGTATTAAAAGATTTATTTTTTTGTGTGAGAGAAAATAAAACCTTTCAAGTTTTAAAAAAAAACTCAAATATAAAACTTTATTTAGGAAATATCTTATAGAATAAGGTTCTTAGCGCATATATTGGTCAATAGATGCCTTCTCATCAATCACGGCAAGGTGACCTTAAATCTGATGGGTCCCTCAGTACACTAAAAACCTCTCTCGAACCCCTTGAGGTCTCTGTTACATGGGCAGTAGTAGGATACATAGCACATCAGATGTAACAGGCACAGAGAGTACGCGCATTATAGAAATTAGGTTTCTCAGTTTGACAAACTGAAATGTTGGAAAGTATAAAATGAAATCACGATGTGTCTAAAAGTAAACTTGAGCAGGCAGATCAGGTGCCCTATTCACCAGGGGCACAACTAACAGATTACTCTATCATGAGCAGTCTATAGACTAAATCTTTGCCTTGAATGTAGTAGCACTTATTTAAACCACTGGTTTTAATTCAAGACTCAAAGACCCTTTAATAAAGTCATCTCATTGGCTGAATGAGCAATTCTAATAATTTACTTGTGTAAACTGATCAATTTTTTTAAAGCAAAAAAACACAAATTTGTAAGATGACTTGATCATTTGCTCAAGCCCTTACATCAGCATAGTTGAAGGATAGTTGTATATGTAAATGTTCTATTGCTAGGTTTGTGTATTGTCTATAAAGTTAGATAAAAAAAAGCACTCCCAGAGGCTCACACACAGGAAAGATCATGTGGCTGTCTTCAGTTTCCTGTATCTGTGTATGAGAGGAGAAACAGCCTGCTGATGCTGCACAGAGACACTTAAGACATTTGTTTTAATTTGATGTCTATTCTACTCTAATTACTCATCTTCTGTACAACAGTAATGAATAATTTCTTTGAAAATGTTAATAAAAAGAATTTGAACAGAGACACTTAAGATATGTATATTCCTGATTTCACAAAGCCTATCATATCTGTACCTGTTTATTGCTAATTAAAGCTCTGTTCTGTTGTCAACACGCTTGAAAGTATCCCGAATGATCCACTGCCAACAGGTTATGGACCCAATGTGACACAGAACTCCAGCGTGACACAGAACCCCAGGAGTGACACAGAACACAGAGTGACACAGAAAATAATATAGCAACAGAAACCCAAAGCTAAGCAGCACAGAGCAACAGAGAATATGTCCACAAGTAGGGATCACTGCAAGTTTCCAGTGCAAAGTCTCACCAATCAGAATTATCAACCCTGGAAATTCAAGGTGAAGATGCTGCTCATAAGAGAAGGTATGTGGAAATATATGCAGGAACAAGTGCCTCATCCATTACCAGATGATTGGCTAGAGAAGGATCAGAAAGCACAAAGCACTATCTCTCTCAGTGTAGATGATGATCAGATTGTGCAAATATTCAAGTGAGCAACTGCAAAGGAAATGTGGGAAGAATTGCAGAAAGTGCATGAAAGATCAAATCTCAGCAATAAGCTTTATCTCATGAGAAAGCAGTATCAGTCTAAGTTAAGTGATGGCCATAATATGCAGGACTATATAACAAACACCCTAGAGATTGTGGATCATCTCAGGTGTATTGGAGAAGAAATTAAAAACTTTCATGTTGCTACACTACTAAGTGGTCTTACAGAAAGTTGTGACACACTTGTCACTGTACTAGATGCACGGTCAGATGATGAGCTCACACTAGAATATGTCAAAGGCAAGCTTGCAGATGAGTTCAAGCAAAAAAACGCATAATATAAGCAGCAGTAATGAATCCAGAGCACAAACGGCATTAAAGACACAGGACTTTCCAAAAAATAAGAGAAATCTAAGGGACGCTTGTGAATGTTTTGTCTGTAAAAAGCCCGGCCACCTTAAAACAGACTGCAGAATTTGGAAAGCAAGAATGAGTCAGCTTAAAATGCAGAACAGTCATCAAAAGGTGAAATCAGCTGTAAAAGAAAAGTCTACGTGTGTTGAAGCTGCATTTAATACCAGTACAGGCACATCTGCAAAGCATATATGGTGTATAGACTCTGGTGCTAACAGCCATATGATGAATAACAAGGATTTCTTCACTGACCTTGATGAAAGCCAGTCAGAAAAGTTCATCTTAGCTAATGGTGAGTATATGACTTCAGAAGGAGTAGGAGATGGCTATCTCCACTGTCCAGTTTCCTCAGCACAAAGCAGAAAGATCACATTAAAGGATGTTCTCTGTGTACCCAGTCTTGAAAGCAATATTCTGTGAATAAAGAAGCTTACACAAGATGGGAATGTAGTTACTTTTAAACTTTGAAACAGCTGCATTATATCTAAGCAGAGGCACACTCTTGCAGAAGGAAAATCCAAAATGAACTTTATCAGCTAAAATGCAAAAAAAGAGTGTACAGTGCTAGACAAAATCTGCATAAGAACTGTATCCATGTATGGCACAGACATCTTGTGTATAGAGACCCAGAAGCAGTAAGGAAGCTAAATCAACTTGCAAATAGTGTTGAAATCAAGCAATGTAGTCAAATGATGAAGTGCACTAGCTGTCTTAAAGGGAAAATGTCCAGAAAATCCTTTGCTAAAGTAAGCACCACTAGATCTGCACAGCCACTGGATTTGATACACACAGATGATTGCGGTCCAATGAATGTTCAAACTCCAAGCAAGAAGAGATGTTTCCTCACATTTATTGATGACTACTCCAGATATACAGTCGCCTATCTGCTTCACAGTAAGGATGTAGTTCCGCAGAAACTTGAAGAATATCTTGCTGTAGTGTTTAACAAATTTAGAAGAATGCCAAAAGACCTGCGTGCAGATAATTGAACTGAATATACAAGTGGTAAGGTGCAAACCATTTTGAAAAAGAATAGAATCGTGTTCCAGACTACCATTCCATACAACCCAGAACAGAATGGCATTGCAGAGAGGAAGACCAGCACTCTCTGTGAAAGTGGAAGAAGTATGTTGTTTGATGCCAATCTACCTACAACGTATTGAGGAGAAGCCATCATGACAACTTGCTATCTTCAAAACAGACTGCCAGGTAAAGCCAAAAATAAAACTCCATATGAGCTATGGAACTGGAGAAGCCTAACCTGAAGCACCTCAGGATATTTGGAAGCAAAACTTTTCTGTATGTTCCCAAAGAAAAACATTTCAAGTGGGAATCACATGCAAAGCATGGAGTCCTGGTGGGTTATAGCAAAACTCAAAAAGGGTACAGAATCCTGCACCCAGAGACCAACACAGTAACAATCAGCAGAGACGTAGTGATTGATGAGAACGCTGTTTCGCTCAAATTCCATGAAGTTACACCAGTCATTGAAGCCAAGAAACAAGAACAAGAATCTCAATCACCAAACCCAGACACTGAAAAAGAAAACACTGAAGTTTTGATAAGCTTTGAAGGCACAAAGAAAGAAACAGAAGAACCAAGTCAACCTCCTGTCAGTAGATCAGAAAGACCAAACACAGGTATCCCAGCTAGACACCTTTCTTATATGGTCAGAACACTTCCTGAACCAGAGCCACAGTCATGGCAAGAGATGTTCAAACTGCCTCTCCACGAGAAGCAGAAGGGGATAAATGCCACTAATGAAGAGATGGCGTCCCTTCACCAACTCCAGACATGGGAGCTTCCAGAGCTACCACAAAGAAAAAAGAGCTCTCAGAAGCCATAGGTTCATCAAAACTCCAGCAATGAGAATTACAGACAAGCAGTGGGGGCACTTTTGTATATGAGGACAATCAAGGATGTATTAAACTTGCCAGCAGTGAGAAGATTAGTGCAATGATTAAGCATATTGACGTGAAATATCACCACTTACGTGACTTAGTGGAACATGGTGTACTAGAGATTGTTTATTGTGAGTCTGCCAAGATGTTAGCTGATGGTATGACAAAACCATTGCCAAGAGCCAAGTTTGAGGACTTCAGAACTGCAATTGGACTAACAAGATAAGTAGTTGTTGAGTTGAGGGTGTTGGAATATGTTTAATGCAACAACTCAATTCCTGTATATGTAAGTTTTCTATTGCTAGGTTTGTGTACTGTCTATAAAGTTAGATAAAAAAAAACACCCCAAGAGGCTCACACACAGGAAAGACAATGTGACTATTTCAGTTTCCTGTGTGTGTGTGTGTATGAGAGAAGAAGCAGCCTGCTGATGCTGCACAGTGACACTTAAGATATATATATATTCCTGATTCCACAAAGCCTATCATATCTGTACCTGTTTATTGCTAATTAAAGCTCTGTTCTGTTGCCAACATGCTTGAGAGTATCCTGAATGATCCGCTGCCAATAATGGAAAATCTCCCTTCGTAAACAAGGGGATGTGCTGATGACAAGAAGCAAACTGTAAGGCGACCAAATAATTGTAGCAATGATGGAAATACAGAAAAGCCAAGGAAGAGGTGTAATGCTGCGCTGCCATTAGGAGACACATCAAAGTGAGGATATTGGAAATATAGATTTTATTTTGTACACATTTCAGAGCACTAAATGGCTCCTTCTTCAGGAAAAAAGATCACAGGTATGTGAGTTTTTCTAATCACAGGTATGTGATTTTTCCTGAAGAAGGATCCATTTAGTGTTCTGAAACACGTAAAAAATAAAATCAATATCTACAATTTGATGTGTGGTACCCTTGCGGGGGATTGCCACAGGATCCACCGGTGCAAGGAGGGAATTATATCTTGGTTAGCACAGCACACCACACCTTCCACCCCAGACCTGAAGGGGGAGCTCTACTGGCTGCCTTACGTCAGTTCCCCTTTAAGAACATCCAGGCATGAGAAGAGGAGTTAGTCAGTCCTTGTAGTTTCAGTTGGAGTCTGCAGTGTGAGAGGGAAAAGAGAGGAGACGGAGGAGCTGGTCGCTGGGAAAGATCCAGGCCCAGGCCCAGGACCAGGGACCACTGACTGCTGTGCACACCCTAGGGAAAGGGTCGGAGGCAAGTGAAGAAAGCAGGGAACTAAGAAAGGGAACCAGGATCTATAGCCCTTTAGTACACCTGGACACCGGAGTCCGACGCTGCCAGCATTTAGAGCTACAGCAAAAGCCCGGAAGACTCAGGAGCAGTTCAGCCCTAAGAGCCAGTCAGAGACACTAAACTGACCAAGTATAGGACCAGGGGCAATAGGAGAAACAGGAACCCCGCAGAAGACCTCATTGCCAGTTTAGGACAAAGCCGAGAGAGGGAGAAGAAGTGGTGGGTTCAGGCTCAGGCAGGACTCATCCCAACCACAGAGCACAAAGTCAGAAGAGGCCTCATAACTTTCTAAGGTGGAAGTCCCAAGTTGCACCGGGGACCTGGTTATTACTCTGGAATGTACCTCTCACCTTGTCACCAGTAAAAGGTACCAAAACAACAATCTCTGTGTGTCTGTGTGCCTGTCTAACAGCCGCAATTCACCGCCTTGTCCGCAGAGACGCAACTACTACTCCCCTGATCCATCCCCGCTGCCCTGAGGTAAGCTCCACCTGTGGAGAGCTGTACCACACTCTGCTGCACCACCATCACCTCAGTGGCCAGCTGCAGCGCTGGTATACCCATTACCAGGTACCATAGGTGGCATCACGTTAATAATCCCCTTACCTCCACTGTTTCCCACCATTGAGGGTCCAGGGCACGGGACCGGAGATCGACCAGCCGTGATTCCCCATCGAAGCCGCCATCAGCCCCTACACCCAAGTACCCCATACCCTGTCGACCGCCTCAGATGCGTCTCCTTCTTGCAGCGCAGCATTACACCTCTTCCATCGCTTTTCTGTTACTGCTGGTGCAGCTGGGATCATAATATTATTATTATTATTCATTATTATAGCGCGATTTATCCCATGGTGCTTTACATGTGAAAAGGGCATAGACAAGTACAATAAACAAATAAACATGTCCAATACAAGGTGCACACAAGTACAGAAGGAGAGAGGACCCTGCCCGCGAGGGCTCACAGTCTACAAATGTGCTTATAATGGTTGGGGGGCTGGCACAGCATACCTTGGTAAACCCCCACTATATCCTGACCTTTTCCATTCGCACAGATCAGACCTTATGTTTGCTGCTCTTGTCATCCACAGCCTTTAATACAGTAACAAAGAAAAGGAAGAAATCTTGTGGCACACATGTCCTTTAAAACGTCATGCTTTATTCTTCAGGGTTCAAAAATTCCATTGACATACAAGCAAAACAAGGCAGTGTAGGGTAGAGTTCAGGCGCGTGTGACACCAGAGACTACATCCGTTTCATGCTACATGCCCATCAACGGGTGCTTAGACGCATTTAAGTGCATGTAGCGTGAAACGGCCATAGTCAATGGACGTTTTTAAACCCTGAAGAATAAAGCATGAAGTTTTAAGGATATGGGTGCGACAAGATTTTTTCCTTTTCTTTGGATTTGTCCGCCCAGTGCTGGGTTTCCCTGGATGAGCACCATTATCTAAATTTCATGGAGATAAGTGTTCTCTAAACAAGCAGAGTGTGATTTGGAGCCAAAGACGGTGCTTGGTGTAAATCGTTTTTTCTATATTTTGTATTCAATTGTAGTAACAGTGCTTAGGTCTCTGAACTATCTGCTTTATCCATCACTATGGCCAGAAATCTGTGAATGTAAACTAAGAAGTGGAGCCAGAATCATAGTTAGGCAGTAAATGATGTAAATTGAGGTTGTAAGAAGTTTGGCTGAACAGAGTTTGATGACAGAAGGCAGCATAGTACATCTTATGGCTCAAGGGAGACATTCTCTAAAAGAGTAATCGGTATGCATGATATCCAGATAAGAGGAAGCTTTGAAAGGCAAAGAACTCTCAATGAGTAGTTTTACATATAGACAGAAGGAAGGCAACAAGACTCACTGGAGTAAAATCCAGACCATGTGCTAGGACGGAGTGAAATTTTCAATGTCAAGGACAATGTAAATAGGCAGATAAGCAGGATTAGGCCAAATGTATAAATTGATGCCATGCTTGCCATCTGGACAGGATTGCAATAAACAAGGTAGGGACAATCGCCTCAGAAATGCAGAGAAACTCACATATCTGTTGTGAAAATGTATTTTCACCTAGAAACTTTCGACACTTCTCCACTTGGACTAGAATAACAAATTATCCATGCAGTCTCCTGATGCTTACTTTGTTCTCTGGGCATAGATGGTTTCCTCAATCTATCATACTGCAAGAAGAACACAAAATTACTTGTCCATTTGTGCAGAAATTTCTATTTGTAATACTGCGTTTCACACAAACATGGCAATTAGATCTGTGCCCCCTGGGGCAGCCGGGATCCCATATTCAGTATTTCTGTGCTCTCAGAACCTTTTATCACCTTGTAGCAGAAGCAACAACTGTTTGCCTCCAAGTTCTGCCTGAATAATTGCAGAAGCATCTTTATCTGTTATTGCCATGGAAAGAGAAAAATCCTATAACTTGAACTAATAAATCGCAACAAGAGTTTCTGTTTACATTTACAATATTTGGCGAAATGTCTCTTTTTTCTGAGTTTATGGATGGTCCGTTGTAATAATCAATCTACTCAGAACTGATTTGTTGTGGAAAAGCCTGATAGATGCAATATGGGTTTAGAGAATAAGATGGAAATGACAATCATGACTAGAAAAATAAAATCTGCCTGGTTCATAATATACATATGTTTATAAAGCTAAAGCATGATAACACTCCTTTAAGTAGTTTCCACCTCAATATGTTGAAGTTCCTCCACCTGAATCTTACTACGAGCTCTAGGGGAAGCAGAAGAGTCCTCCTTTTCTGCGGGGGTTGAATCAGGAGAACCTCTTTCCATGGTAGATACACACTCACAAGAGATGAGGTTAAGATAACTAAAAGCTCTATTTACAGGGGGATGAAAAGTGCCAATTGCAGGTGAGCGCCGAGGAGCAGCAAACAAGTAATGTTATATAATATTCGATAGAAATACAAAATGGGTGATGGATGTGTCTCCACCAAACTCCCTCCCTCTTCCCTAAGACATACAAAGGGACACATTACTCCATGGGGGAATATCTTTAATTTTATTACCTGGTCTAATTTACTTTGCCTCCCTCTTTGGCTTTATATATGTGTTTCGCACACTTTTACCTTTATGTACTCTGACTGTATCCTCACCCATCTCTTGTAAACTGTGAGCCTTTGTGGCCAGGGTCCACTCTCCTCACCTACTGTATCCTCACCCATCCCTTGTAGACTGTGAGCCCTTGTGGACAGGGTCCTCTCTCCTCACCCATTCCTTGTAGACTGTGAGCCCTCACAGGCAGGGTCTTCTTACCTCAACCATTCCTTGTATACTGCCAGCCCTCATGGGCAGAGTCCTCTCTCCTCACCTACTCTATCCCAACCTATCCCTTGTAGACTGTGATCCCTCGGGGGCAGGGTCCTGTTTCCTCACCTACTGTATCCTCACCCATCCCTTGTAGGCTGTGAGCCTTTGCAGGCAGGGTCCTTTCTCCTCCTGTACCTGTGTGTACCTTGTATTGTTCTTGATTATTGTACTTGTCGATACATGCCCTTTTTCACATGTAAAGTGCCGTGGAATAAATGGTCCTATAATAATAATAAAAATGATAATTTAACGGTTATGTTGTTATACATTTTTTATAGGTGATTTTAATTTTAATTTTCATCACCATCTGACTGTCAGATCTGGTGGTTATATACCCAGGCTGGCTTCTAGCGCTTCTGGGCATGCTTCGGATCTCCTTCAGGTCGGCCGTAATCACAGGCATCAGTGCATGCTCTGACTGGGTATTAGACTCTGGGAAATTTACTTCTGTCATCACTGGGAGGTGGGACGCTAGCATTCCCAGTGGTTATGCCATTCAGGGGCCCCGGGACGCTAAGTCCCCTGGTGTCAGCTGTTGGCAGCGGATACTGGACACCACACCTGTTGGGTCAGCTAGTTGGTAGGAGGTTACCTCCACTTCATTCTCCTCTCTTCCTCCTTTGTCTCTTTGGACTGAAAGTAGAGATTAGGTGTTGCCTCAGTGCTGACAGGTGATCTATGAGAAGCAGATTGAAGCCTGTATTTTCCTTGTGTTGTGCTGATTATTTCAGGGTGTTTGGGTGGTAGAGGTCAGTTTTTGGTGTGCTTCTCAGGTGGGCTCATTGATCTGGCTTTTGGTCTTGGCCTGTTTTCTACACCAATCATCTGTCCAGCCAGTTGATAAAGCTATACCACCTCTTTGCTTTGGTCTGCTGAGAATTGAACGTTTAAGGGTGCGTTCACACACTGCGTATTTGCTATGTATTTTTACGCGAGTGAAGTTGCAGTTTTTGTAGCCAAAACCAGGAGTGGCTGATTAAAACCAGCAATGGGTGATTAAAACCAGCAGTGGGTGATTAAAATTAGCAGTGGGTGATAAATACAGAAGTGGAGCACTTGTTTCTATTAGACTTTTCCTCTGATTGTTCCACTCCTGGATTTGGCTACAAAAACTGCAACAGCACCCGCGTGAAAATATGCAGCAAATACGCTGTGTATGAATGCACCCTTAGTCTTGCAGTACTTTTAGCTAAAAGAAAAGCATTCTGAATCGAAGAGATAGTTGCTGTGGATGTTGCGCTTGTAGTAATCACTAGTGCATTTAAAGAGAATCTTACAACAGGTATTTGCTACTTCATCTGACAGCAACATAATGCAGGAAAAGAAACCCTGAATGCGATGATGTATTAAACAGATTACTGGGTGCAGCCGTTCTATCACAATCGTCATATTTTGTTTCAGGCATGTAGCTGACCCGGGAGAGCTTCCGCCGCCTACACCAGGATCTCAATAGAGATTGTGCATTGACAGTGAGGTGTCAATCACAGCAGGGTGTGTGTCAGAGTCTTGTAGTCCTATAGTGAAATTAAGTAATTAAACCATTAGTTTAGGTAAACAATTGCAGGCACACAGATAAAAGAAGCAAATTTGCTTTTTGCTTTTTTTAACTCTTCAATTCAAAAAGAGGACTAAAACTGAGCCTGGAAATTATAGGCCAGTAAGCTTAACCTCTACTGTGCGTAATATCCTTGAGAGATTCCTAAGAGATGCTATACTGGAGTATTTCAAGAAGAATAACCTTGTGACCCAGTATCAACATGGTTTTACAAGAGATTGGTATTGGAAACTATTCTGATCAGCTTCTGTGAAGAGGTAAGTTCCGGACTTGATCAGGAAAATGCAGAGGATGTTCTCTATATGAACTTTTCAAAAGCTTTTGATACGGTGCCACACAAAAGGTTGATACATTTAATAAGAATAATGTGGACAGGGGAAAATATGTGCAACTGGGTTAAAAATTGGCTCAGTGATAGGAAACAAAGGATGGTTATTAATGGAACACACTCAAACTGGGTCACAGTTAACAGTGGGGTACCACAGGGGTCAGTACTGGGCCCGCTTCTTTTTAATATATGTATTAATAACCTTGTAGGGGGCATACAGAGTAGAATTTATAGATTATACTAGACTCTGCAGGGTAATCAATACAGAACACAATTTTATATTACAGGAGGATTTATGTAAACTAGAAGCTTGGGCTGATAAATGGCAAATGCGCTTTAATGGGGATAAATGTAAAGTCATGCACTTGGGCAGAGGAAATAACATTTATAATTATGTGCTTAATTGCAAAACACTGGGTAAAACTGTCACTGAAAAAGACCTGGGTGTATGGGTAGATGACAAACTCACATTTAGTGGCCAGTGTCAGGCAGCTGCTGCAAAGGCAAAAAAAAAAATGGGATGCATTAAAAGAGGCATAGATGCTCATGAGGAGAACATAGTTTTACCTCTATACAACTCACTAGTGCAACCACACAGAATATTGAGTACAATTCTTGTCTTCGGTGTGTAAAGGCCCAGTTACACACACAGATAATTGTGCAGAGATTGTTGGCAGATCTCTGGTTGCAGTGAAATCATAGACACATTGTTCTATTTTGTGGCCGTGTACAAATGTAACAATGTGTCCATGATTTCACTGCAACCAGAGATCTGCCAACAATCTCTGCACAATTATCTGTGTGTGTAACTGGGCCTTTAGAAAGACATAGCTGAACTAGAGCGGGTCCAGAGAAGAGTGACCAAGATTATTAGAGGACTGAGGGGTCTGCAATACCAAGACAGGTTATTAAACTTGGGGTTATTTAGTTTGGAAAAATGAAGGCTTAGGGGTGATCTTATTACAATGTATCAATGTATGAGAAAACAGTACAAAGACCTTTCTAATATGTTTACACTTAGGCCTGTGACAAGGGGCCATGCTCTACATTTGGAGGAAGAAGGTTTAATCATAATCACAGGCACAGATTCTTTACTATATGATAAGTGAGACTATGGAGCTCTCTGCCGTATGATGTTGTAATGAGTAAATCACTACTAAAATGTAAGAAGGGCCTGGATGACTTTCCTGAAAAATATATTACCAGTTATATATACTAGATTCTTGATTGGGTTTTGATCCATGGAACTAGTCTGATTGCCATATCTGGAGTCAGGAAGGAATTTTTTCCCCCAATGTGGAGCTTAGTGTTTTCCACATGTTTTTTTTTTTGCCTTCTTCTGGATCAACATGTTAGGCTGTTTGCTGAACTAGACAGACTTAAGTCTACCTTTAACCTTAAAACTATGAAACTATGAAACTCTTAAATCATGCTGTCCTCAGCTTACATACAGTGCGTTGTGAAAATATTTGGCCCCTTGAACTTTTCAACCTTTTCAGGCTTCAAACATAAGGAAATATATTCTATTTTTTTGTGAAGAATCAACAACAAGTGGGACACAATAGTGAAGTGGAACGAAATTTATTGGATATTTTAAACTTTTTTAACAAATTAAAAACTGAAAAGTGGGGCGTGCAATATTATTCGGCCCCTTTACTTTCAGTGCAGCAAACTCACTCCAGAAGATCAGTGAGGATCTCTGAATGTTGTCCTAAATGACTGGTAATGATAAATAGAATCCACCTGTGTGTAATCAAGTCTCTGTATAAATGCACCTGCTCTGTGATAGTCTCAGGGTTCTGTTTCAAGTGCAAGACCAAGGAACACACCAGGCAGGTTTGAGATACTGTTGTGGTGAAGTTTAAAGCCGTATTTGGATACAAAAAGACTTCCCAAGTTTTAAATATCTCAAGGAGCCACTGTGCAAGTGATCATATTGAAATGGAAGGAGTATCAGACCACTGCAAATCTACCAAGACCCGGCCGTCCCTCTAAACTTTCATCTTGAACAAGGAGAAGACTGATCAGAGATGCAGCCAAAAGGCCCATGATCACTCTGGATGAACTGCAGAGATCTACAGCTGAGGTGGGAGAGTCTGTCCGTAGGACAACAATCAGACGTACACTGCACAAATCTGGCCTTTATGGAAGAGTGGCAAGAAGAAAGTAATTTCTAAAAGATATCCATAAAAAGTCTTGTTTGAAGTTTGCCACAAGCCACCTGGGAGACACCAAACATGTGGAATAAGGTGCTCTGGTCAGATGAAACCAAAATCAAACTTTTTGGCCACAATGCAAAACAATATGTTTGGCAGAAAAACAACACAGCTCATCACCCTCAAAACACCATCCCCACTGTCAAACATGCTGGTGGCAGCATCATGGTTTGGGCCTGCTCTTCTTGAGCAGGGACAGGGAAGATGGTTAAAATTGATGGGAAGATGGACGGAGCCAAATACAGGACTATTCTGGAAGAAAACCAGTTGGAGTCTGCAAAAGACCTGAGACTGGGACGGAGATTTATCTTCCAACAAGACAATGATCCCAAACATAAAGCAAAATCTACAATGGAATGGTTCAAAAATAAACGTATCCAGGTGATAGAATGGCCAAGTCACATCCAGACCTGAATCCAATCGAGAATCTGTGGAAAGAGCTGAAAACTGCTGTTCACAAACGCTCTCCATCCAACCTCACTGAGCTCCAGCTGTTTTGCAAGGACGAATGGGCAAGAATTTCAGTCTCTCGATGTGCAAAACTGATAGACATACCCCAAGAGACTGCAGCTGTAATCGCAGCAAAAGGTAGCGCTACAAGGGGGCCGAATAATATTGCACACCCCACTTTTCAGTTTTTTATTTGTTAAAAAAGTTCAAAATATCCAATAAATTTCATTCCACTTCACGATTGTGTCCCACTTGTTGATTCTTCACAAACAAATTAGAATTGATATCTTTGTTTGAAGCCTGAAATGTGGCAAGAGGTTGAAAAGTTCAAGGGGGCTAAATACTTACACAAGAAGGAACTATATTCAAATCTTGCTGACAGATTCCTTTTAATGTAATGAATACAACATCTCCTCCAAGGCTGGTCCTGTCAGAAATGCCTCGTCTGTATTGTAGTGGCTTACAATTAGCTACTTACTCTTTGATGTGACAGGTCTGTAGTCAAGGTTCCAGCCTGAATCTTAAGAGATCAAGTGTTTGAGAACTGCAGGCAGTATTCTTATTTGTGGGAAGCCAGATGGGTTGGGCAACTCCTGGCAACCTGACTGGTTTGTGGTTGTGGTACAGCTCCTGGGCTTCTCACATGCAGCCACAGAACTGTCAGTACGCACCCTGCGATCCAGCCCTAGATCATCTCTCTCCCTTTAAAGTAATGGCCGACTGACACCACTTTCTTCCATGCAGTCAGCTCTGCCCTTCTCATACAGCTTGCTCATCCAATCAGTCCTGTCCTCTGCTACTTCTTTTCCTCTCCCTGGTTGCTGAAGAAATGCAGCTCTGGAGGGATTAATGTCTCTTAGGGTACCTTTACACGCCGCTACTGGAGGATGGATACAACCCGCTACTTCACGTGCACGAGCACGCACAAACGGTTACAAACGGGAAACGCACCACCTTTACACACCGCCACAAGGTGCGCTACGCTACGCTACATCTACAGCTAGATACACCGCCGGGTGTCTCAAGTAGCCATCTGTAGCTCATCTTAGCTCATTTACACACCGCTACAACCAGCTAATATGGGCGTACCTGGTGCAGCAGGGACAGCACATAGGCGTGCCACAATTGTGGATTACGAGACGTCCGTACGCTGATAGGACAAAGCAATAATATCATGATTGGGCAGGCATCGCAGGAGGCTGATTAATACTTGACGCTCGAGCAATTGTGTAGTGTGACTGGTCAGCTCCTTAAATATGCCTCCCTAGGCAGCGACTACCAATTGTAACGCAGGAGCTTCCTCCAATGATCGCTGAAGGGGCGCGGTATCCCGGAGGCTGTGTCACGCCCCAGCTACATACCAGGTACATCGCCTGGTGTATAGACATCCCTTCTGTAGCTTCTTTACACGCCGATACAGCTCGCTACAATCGGCTTTGTAGCCATCTGTTTTCGAGCAGTGCTCGGAAACAGATGTATCTGTTGCCGGCTGCCTCCTAGCGTCTTCACACGCCGCTACTACGGGCTATATTGACGCTACAAGCTACATTTGTAGCCTGTAGCGGGTTGTATCCATCCTCCAGTAGCGGCGTGTAAAAAGTACCCTTACTGATAAACAGTTTGTCCCTAGCTACCTCAGTTTCTGTACACCATGCTCCTCCTACAGGGGTCACACTTGATACCTCTGTAAATTATCACCTATTATGCATCTGAGTAGAAGAAGGTGGGGTAGAGCTCAGTATTTACATGATAATGCATTTTGCAATATTTTGCAAGTGGCAATTACAAAACAGTTTTTTCCTTTATTTTTCATTACTATTTTAAAACAATTTTCTAACTTTTTCTTTACTCTATTTGCCATGTAGTATGCCTGTAAGGATAAAAACTACATTACACACTAAGAAAACAGACCTTGGGGTGATTGTTAGGCCTCCAGCTGTCACGGAAACCCATCGGCAGTTCACAATTGTGCCACAGGGGAGCCAATTAGGTGACAGAAGGAGCTTAGGTAAAGTGACCAATATTGATCGCTACATTTGAGGGGTTAAATGGTCAGAATCAACTATGATGGTGGCTGGCTAGTCTCAGACACCTGTCATATACCATATTTACGTTAGATTGGGTTGACTACATTACACAAATGCCAGAAATACTGTGTACAAAGTATATTCATTCCTAGTGGAGTTCTCGTACCAAGTGTAAATATCCACAAAGCTTCATGAGTGCACAGAGCAAGCAATCCATTTCCTCCCATTTTGGGTGGAAACAGAAGGATTTGTATCATAAAACAGATTTATGTATGTCTATTGATCATGTTTTAAGAATTACGTTCTTTTGATGATATAAATTTCACCATAGTTGGTATTTACAAAAAGTAATTATTCTTAAGTTATTTCTCGTTCCGGCATTATAGAATGGTGGCTATATGTTTAGGTGCAATGCTATATAATAAGAACATTCCTGTTTAAAATGCATAATTTAAGTCTCAGAAAAAACAATTTCTCTAATATTTTAATATCATCTAATAAACCTTTAGTTTTAATTTACTTTTTCACTTTCAATGTGTTGCTTGATAATTTATACTTGAAGCCGTAAAGCGTGCAGCACTCAATGGACATGTCAGTATTCTGAAACTATATTGAGAGTGTGCTGAAATTATTTTGTTACATGTGTATATTAAGGAATAAATGTAAGTCCCCTGAGCCTGTATTATACTCACAGTCTCCATCTTCTCTGCTCCGTCTCCTGTGATTGTGACCTATCGCAAGCTCCAGTGTTTCATGGGCTCATGGCATGCATTGGAGGTCAAAACTCAATACATCTTTAAGAAAGTCTTGTTTTAGCTTCATTCTGGCTCTCAGACTTGCATTGAGATCTTGTGATGTAATTTCTGACATCCGGCCAGTCAGAAGTTATGGGTACAAGATGGTGCCGTGTGTCATGAACAACATTGAAAAATGATGAAGCTGTCAAAAGGTGACAGGCATCAGGGACTTACATTTAACCCCTTAATGACCTTTAACACATATTTACCTCATAGATCGCGTCCCTACCTTTAATGTGGGCTCGCATGCTGAGCCCTTATCTGTTTCTGCACATGTTGGCTGATCAGCTCCGCCAACATGTACCTCTAACAGCCCAGCCGTGGATGGATAGGATATCTGCCTGCGACTTTTAATCTGTTAAATGCCAAGGTGAATCTCTGACAGAGGGGTTTAACACATGCCAGCTGGGACCACGTCATTCCGCACAACCTTCGACCACGTTGTGACATGATTGCAGGGCACCGATGGGTTTTCATGACAGCCAGAGGACAGCTGATGACCTCTGTGTCTTTCATGGCAAACTTCTTGTGATGGAAGTCATCATTTCTACTGTACAGAACAGTGCTGATTCACTATTCTGTATAGCACAAGCATCGATTAGATTATCAGAGATTTCAGTCCCCTACGGTGACTAGTAAATACAATAAAAAGTTGAAAAAAAGTTTTTAAAACTTACCACGACCCCTGGAACACACTGATGCCTATTGGAGTGACCATGATATGATCATAGGGCTCCGATGATTGTCATAACAGTCAGGGGTCTGCTGAAGATCACTGTGCCTGTCGTAATGGTTCTCCTGTGAAAACAATCCTGTGGCTAGCTTTCCTAGGAGAATGAGATTTTTGCTCTGTACTGTGACATTGCGGTATATAGCCCAAGAAATCAGACGATTGCATGCTCAAGCTCACACATATAATGAAAAGTGAAAACGTGAAAAAAAATATAAATAAAAAGAAATGTAAAAGTTTAAATCACCCTCCTTTTCCCCAATTAAAAATGAAGAAATTAAAAAAATACACATTTGGTATAGTTGCATTCGTATAAGTCAGATCTATCACATTATAAAATAAATTTGTGAAATTGGTAAACGGCATAATGAGAAAAAAAAAGCCAGGATTGCGTTTTTTTTCGGCCACCGTAAGTACACAAACAATGTAATAACAGTTGATTAACTGAAAAAATGCCTTTGAGTAGAGCCATAGTTAAACTGGTGTGATGAGATGTTAACTAATGGGCTATGCTGGAGATATAACCACTGATTTATAGTGCCAGAAAGCCCTGGCCAAGACCAACTATATACGCTGCCTAATGACAGCCTGTCACAAGAAGACTGTGCTTATATCACAGTATGAAGTTACTTTTTTCTGCTTGTCCGGGTAATGAATGTTTCCAGTGCACTCCAGTAATAAAGCATGCTCCAGAGGTCTTCCCTTCTGATTGAGTCACTGATGACGGTCACCAGTGGAAAGGACACACCAGTCATTACAAAGAACTTTCTTGGATCGCTGAACATTGATCTGTTTGATGAATGAAAGTCGTGGAAAAAATCAGCCTCATATTTGAAAAAAAGAGAGATTGGAGATTGGGAATTAGCTCAACCTTGAACACTTTTCACCTATTGATTGCATGGAGTAGTAGAGGGTCCTGTTGTATGTGGATCATGGTGAATTTACTGGGATGATAGGAGAATACAAACACAAAACGAATTGACAAATGCAAAGATTCCTGGTATAGAGATATCTGGGATGCATAGATGAAAAGAAATGTGTCTATAAAGTGATTGAGCATTGCACAGGCCTTTGATCAATGTCATTATGTGTTAAGCTACTTATTTTGTGCTGTAATATTCTACTGTATAATTATCTTATTAGAAGAGATGAGTAAATACATTTGAGTTCACTTAAATTCTACTTAAATTTTACAAAAATCTGCACTTGCCAAAATGTAAATTGTAATTTGTTTTCCCGTGGAGTCTGCACAATGATGGCTACTGGCTCCCATTTTAGTAGACCAGGGGTCCTCAACCTGTAGTCCGGTAGCCACATGTGACTCACAGGCCTGTGATGTAATGCTTGCAGAGTCTTCCAGCTTGATGCATAAGCACCATGTCTAGCAAACAGCTATGAAATTCAGGTCTCCAGATAGTGACTTTTGTGAGTAGATTCACACAGAAGAGCAGATGTGAATTGGGGGTACGGTAGGAACCTCTAAATCTTGGTATACTGCTACCTTGTGATTTCTCTGGAAAAGCTTTTGCTGTCATTATACCAGGAATGGGGCTCTTGATGTCACTAGGGTGAGGTAGACAAGAGCTGCATGTGGCTCTTGACCATCTTTCAGAGATGGATGTGGCTCTCAAAGTCAAAAAAGGCTGGAGACCTCTGTTGTAGACTATAAAAGCCATCAAAATGTTAAAAATCAATTAAAAAACTTCTTATGCTCACCTCTCCGACCCCTCAGCTTCTCACTACGACCCAACCGATTCTTCTTGCAAAGTCTGATGGATATCGGAGAGATCCCAAGGTCTGTAGGCTAAGACATTAAGGTTTGCTAGGTTCAGGAAGGTCAAAAACAGAGAACAAAGTGGAGCTATAGCTGCTTTCAATTGCACATAAAACTTATTTTATTTATAGTGCGATGAGACAAGAGTAAAACACTACTGTGTTGGAAGCTGATGATAAAATAAACAGCACATATGTCGCAGGGTATTTACAATCATCCAACATTAGACAAGTTCATGATAAGTCACAAAATGAGTTACAATTTAAGAGTTTACAATTCCAGGTGAGTTAATATACATAGGTTTAGATATATTTCATTACAATAGTTACAGACAGAGGATACACCCTTTTTCCAAAATTATACATATAGTCCCCAGTATAGGATCACTTAAGAGGGCATGAGTGCATAAATCAATTGTGACTGTTTGTATACCTATCCAACAGGTTTTCACCTGTATGTAACTCAAATATCAATCAACCTGCTTGATTAAGGAATATCTCATAGCATACCCTAAAGTGCAAGTGCTGGGAAATAGAAGGGGGTCCCCCTATTAACGGACTCCTAATGCACATTTCACTGTTAATGTGGCCAATGCTTCATCGTGAGGAGTAATGATCCCTCCTGCCAACAAGGTTCAGGAAGGTTAAGGGCACACGCCCGAAAAGGGCACTCGGACAGATGGAATTCAATTGTAGAGTTTAGATGACTTAGTTATTCCAAGGAAAAAAATCACCAAAGTAGAACATAAAACTCAGAAAAAACTCACTGAAAAATAGCCATGTAAAACATCCATTGTACCTAGTAGGAGGTTGCCAGCTCCACTGAGAGGCAACATAGGTGCTATGGGGGAAGTGATTGGAGGTATTTATAGACACAAGGTTACCATAGGGCATCAGTCACCCATGCACATGTGATGCATAGTGTCAGATTGCAGCCTATTGGTCACATCAACGTTATTAGATCAGGCGGGCTGCTCCGCACTGTGTATATGCATCACAAAATGACAGACGTCCCCCAGAGAGCTCAGCCACACACTGCGAAAGATAAAAAGGTGCAATAAACACTATAGATGAAGATGTGAGGTGTTAGTGGATATTTTGGCCAAACTATGTAAGCTCATAACCCACCTTCAAGGGCCCTCACGCTTATGAGTCTTAACCATATGTCTCCTAACCATATGTTTGTTTAGTGGAAAATCACCATACATTCAGAAAAAAATCACCGAAGTAGGACATAAAACTCAGAAAAAACTCACCAAAAAATAGCAATGTAAAACATCCATTGCACCTAGCAGGAGGCTGCTAGCTCCACTGAGAGGCAAGACAGGTGTCTGAATACCAGTGCACAATCTCCTGCAACCAACCAAGCATTGGGGGTGATTTTGGCACATGCGACCAGCCATGCTATGGGGGAGTTTTATGTCCTACTTCAGTGATTTTTTCTGAATGTTTGGTGGTTTCCCACTAAACAAACATATGGTTAGGAGTCGTAAGCATGAGGGCCCTTGACGGTGGGTTACGAGCTTATGTATTTTGGCCAGTGTGTGGCTGAGCCCTATGGGGGATGTCTGTCATTTTGTGATGCATATACACAGTGCGGAGCAGCCCGCCTGATCTAATAGCATGGGCGTGACCAATAGGCTGCAATCTGACACTATGCGTCACATGTGTATGGGTGGTGACTGATGCCCAATGGTAACCTTGAGTCTATAAATACCCCCAGTCACCTCCCACATAGCATGTCTGGTTGCAGGTGACACAACCGTACCCAATGCTTGTTTGGTTGCAGGAGATTGTGCATCGGTAGTAAGACACCTGTGTTGCCTCTCAGTGGAGCTGGCAGCCTCCTGCTAGGTGCAATGGATGTTTTACATGGCGATTTTTCGGTGAGTTATTTTTTCATGGAGCAATTGAAAAAGTTACTATTTTCTTCTGTATGGGTGCACAAAAAATAATTGAAATGCCGTACAGATCAACCATATCACATTTAGGTTTTACTGGTACATTGTAATTCTTTAACATAGAAAACTATTTTTGATCTTTAAAATGTTAATAACTGCTGATGTTTAAAAACAGACGCCATAAGGCTGTGTAGATAGATGAGTAATCATTCTTTTATCTGGATGATTTTTTTATACACTTGTGTTAGCCCCATACGTAATTACCTGTAATCTATGTGCTTTTCCTTTCGAGTTATGGTGATAACAATACAATCCTGATACATCCAGAAATGAGAGGCAGCCACTATTGTTACTAAAATCCCTTTCTACCTTAACAAAATGAAGAATCAATGTGCTTAAAATAAAGTCTGGCCCGTATGTTGTAGAGCAGATGTTTTCTCTGATCAATGTGTTGTTTTACTGTAGACAGAACATTTTCAAAGATCATTAGCTTTTAATAGTCAATTGAAGCATGAAGGCTTTATTAGCTGCATGTAACCCTTTATATCCAGAAGACTTATGTCCTACCTATCACTGCATGCACAATATATGAATCACCACCAGTTCTTGCTATATAGATTACAATAGAGGGGTGTCTGAGCTTTCCTCATCTGGGACAAATATTTGGCTTCAGCAATGTACCTAAATACCACAGGGAAGACCGGAGGAGTCACTTTAAAGGTCCCAGTGGGCTCCACACTTACATTTATAAGAGTTCTTGGCTATTGCAAATTACATATACAGGTATATTTCAATGAATTAGAATATCATCAAAAAGTTCATTTATGTCAGTAATTTAATACATAAAGTGAAACACAAATGATATATAGAGTCATTAAACACAGAGTTATCTATTTCAAGTGTTGATGATTATGGCTTACAGCCAAAGAAAATGCAAAGGTCATTATCTCAGAAAATTAAAGTAGGGAGAATGAAGGGTTAAGGACCGCGCTGCCATATTCTACACAACATCACAGGGTGAATGTAATACTGATTTATTAGTCAACGCATTTCAAGCATCCCTGAAATGCCCTGAATCATGCAAATATGATATTGATTTGTCCTGAGGAAGGGACCAGGGAGCTCTGAAACATGTTGACTAATAAATTTAATTTATATTCACCCTTTGATGTCTAGTGGAATATGGCAGTGCAGTTTTTATCCCTTCATCCCTCCTACTTTAATTTTCTTTGATAATGACCTTTGAGTTTTCATTGGCTGTAAGACTTAATTATCAATATTTACAGATATAAACACTTGAAATAGATAACTCTATATAATATGTGTGTTTCACTTTTTGTATTGAAGTACTGAAATAAATTAACTTTTTGATGATATTCTAATTCATAGAGATGCACCTGTATGCGCCTGTTTCACAGAGTATATATTTGGTTATTTCAGTACCATCAATTGTGATCTTTATCACTTCCCAGATATACCGGTGTTTATATTTGCTGATTTTATTGCTCATTCATTAGGATGATGACGTTCTCATTTAACCTGGGTTCACACCACGGTTTTGTTCCTGTCCGTGGGACTACACGGACAGGACCGGACGTGTAACTCTGAATGCCATTTCTGTGTCCGGATCTGGGATTTTGAGGAATCCGGACACAGAAAGAGCTGGGAGGAGCCGAACCTGCAAAGCACAGGCAAGTGGTGTTGGGGCTGTTACTTTCACTTTACACTTACACTTTTCTACATACATTGCAAAAGGGAAAGAAAGTAATGGTGAACAATAGAAAAAAATGCTCACCTCTCTGCCAAATGTCCCGCGATGCAAGGTGTCCACCGATGGCTGCAGGACCTTAATCAGCTGACCAGGCGGGGCGGGGCAACTGATCAGCTGATGTGTCACATAACAGCATCAGCTGAATGGTTTAAATCACCTGACAAACCCGATTGGCAGACGAGCAATTTAAACTGTTCAGCTGATGCTGTCATGTGACACTTCAGCTGATCGGGTTGCCCCGCCTGGTCAGCTGATAAAGGTCCTGCAGCCATCGGAGGTGGACGCATCGAGGGACACTCGGCAGAGAGGTGAGCATATTTTTTATTTTTAACTATTGCTTTCTTTACACTAAAACCAGATCTGGGAAACTATCCTCATTTTTCCCGGATCTGACGCCCATAGACTCCCATGATATGTGCACCGGATCGCCCCAGATTCGCTTCTGTCCAGTTTGGTCCGTTTTTTAAACCGGAGCCCAAAAAGCTGAGTAGTCTCCAATTTTGGGGCCGGAGAAAAAAAAGAACAGAAATGAATCAGGGACTGAATTGACAATACCGGATGGTCATATATGACCAATCCGGCACCATAGGGCTACATGGGAGGCAAAACAGGATCCTGTTCTGACCTTTTCAAGACAGACAGAACAGGATACCAAAAAATGTGGTGTGAAGCCAGCCTTAGTGGTTCTGTGCATTTTTTCTGTATATATTATTTATAATGCTATTACTTTATTGCAGGTGTAAAACCCAATTAGCACAAGGGTATATTTTTCTATTTTTTTTTCCAACTTTGACTTTCATTATCCAAGTACAGATCATGATGTTTGGACCAGCCGTCAATCACCTGACTTGTACTCAACATATTCATTTGATCAATTCTTGATGAATCTGTCCTGTACGGCATTTCTTGCACTATAAATAGACTGCAATGTTCAGTTAATAACCATATGGGCTGGCACGTTACTGCAAATACATTACATTTTAATTTATTATTGCTATTATAATTTGTTGTTTGGGTTTAAAATAATTTTTTTTAGAAAGTATTCTTTTGCTTGTTCAGCATTGTCCATGTGTGATTGATCTTTATAACTAGATAGCTTTTGAGAGGCAGTGGTGGCCTTGATGGAATTCCACTGTTATTAATGTAGAGTTTGCAGTGTCTTGTTAAAAGGATATAGATTTTTGGTCAGGAGTGGCGAAGAGTTAACTTTCTGAAATTTGGGTTTGGTCGGTGCAGCCAAACCTTTTGTCACACTGTTCGTGACCCCGAATTTGTCCCAAATCTAAACGGAAGTCACTGATTGGCAGCTCCGCTCTCCACCCACATACAGCTAGACATAATTAAAACACTTCCAGGGGTGGGAGGGCAGGTTTATTTTTTTTCCAAATTTAATTTTGGACTCCCCATTCACCCAAAAACTGTGCTTTAAAGCCCAGAGTAAGCCGATCAAACAATGCACGTGGCGCACTATGGGCCAAGCACCAGCTGTACCCGACCACAGCGATGCTCAATTCAGGGCTGTGGAAATGTAAAGCACCTGAACCTGAATCCAAACAGATTTGTTTAATACCGAGATGTTCAGTGAACCAAACCGAACCTTGAAAGGTTCACTCATCTTTAGTCTGGAGACCTATGACCAATAAAGACGATCCATAGTCTACCATGAATGCCAGTCATGTGAAACTGGCCTTATTCTTTAATTTTCCAGAAGAAATATCAAAGAGATTCCACAATTTAAGAAAAGATGATTCATAATTATTTCTTGAGTACACTAAAAATGATCAACAACTGGATGGTCAGAAGAGCATAGGTGTCCTATAATTTTCCTGTTTTCTTATCATGTATCTGATATATCTGAGACTCACTGAAAACTTTTATTCCCTCTGTCGCACCCTATAATACAGACGTTTTTAATGTATCTGGCAATGTGTGAGTCTGTTATCCTATTAGTGAGTAAGTCAAATTCTATAGTGAGAATGTACATGTTAATATTTTCTAAAATTAAAAGCAACAAGCGATCATTATATTGAGATACATACTGTAAAGTGGGAAAGTAGGGCTGGAATTTCTATCTAAGCAGCTGCTGTGTACTGATTGATAGTAATTCATACTACAGGAGCCTGAAGTATGATATTCATAGAATTTCCTTTTACTTTGATGCAATAGGATGGTTTAATCCAAAAAGAATACCATTTCACAACCTAATACTACATTAAAGTGCAGCGCAACCCAGTAAATGTCTGCACTAATGTGCCCTGATTAATGACCCAGAGCAAACAATCTATATTTGTTACATTCCAGCTTCTCTAATGGGTCCAACATTTTCCAAGTACCAACACAAAGAGAAGCAAAACCGTATTTGACATAAGTGCCACCCATGTAGCTGCAATGGAGCTTCAGGAGACAGTGCCAAGTCAAGGTTTGTCCTACACACTTTGTAATTAGGTGTTGACATTTTGTCAAGGTGAAATTTTCCTATAGTCATGGCATTGTTAGCAACCAAGTCGACGGCATACGTCGACGGCAGCTGCGGGCCTCTTATTGGCTGGTGGATTGCATTGATGTTACTGAGCCTTGTCAGTGCCGCAGCTGGAAAATATAGCACAGCGGGGAGCACGGCTCCCTCCTGCACTGTACTGCTGGGTTGTTAAAGGTTAGAAAATTGTGTGTGAGAGAGTGTGTGAGTTTGAGAGTGTTTGTGAGTGTCTGTGTATGTGAGAATGAGTGTGTGAGAATGTGAGTGTTGTAATGTCCACACGATATGAGGCATTCACAAGGGTAAACTTTAACTGTACTTTATTCTTTTCTTCCATCTTTCTCCATCATATAACATAGCAGTCTTTCATCAGCATGCTCCAAAGTGAAACTAAAAACTTAACTTCCCACCTCCTTCTTCTCATTACCCATGATACACCAGACCTGGTTTTCTCAAAGAGACAGATCTAATTATAGTACATTACATCACCCCTTTTTTTTTTTTTTTAACAACTTAGAGGAAATACACTGACAATGTAATAATGTGAAAATGTCCAATAAATATATAGGTCGGCTTTGGCCTATTTAGTCTATTCAAATCAGGCACGGAAGGAAAAAAAAAAAACAACACTAAAAATAATTACCGTATATACTCGTGTATAAGCCGAGTTTTTCAGCACAAAAATTGTGCTGAAAAGTGCCCCCCTCGGCTTATACACGAGTCACTATACGGCTGAGTGTGTGGGGCCGGTGTCCGGGGGCTGGAGGAGGTGGGGGAGGCTGTATAGTGAGCGGCCGGTCTCGTGGGGCCGCTCATTAGTGCAATGCAATATGCACTGCATCACCCTGTCCATCAGCGGCAGGGGGAGCTGTGCATATTACATTGCACTGTCAGCGCTCCTCCGCCCCCCTGTGGTAGTATACAGCAGTGCCCCCCCTGAGGTATATACAGCCCCCCCCCCGTTGCTTCCGCACACCTGTAAAAAGAAGATCTTTCATACTTATCCTCCTGCTGTCACCGCGCGCATCCTCCGCTCTCCTTCTTGCTTGCACCCGGCGTCCATCCACGTGACCGCGCACAAATAATGACGTCATTATTTGTGCGCGGTCATATGGATGGACGCCGGGTGCAAGCAAGAAGGAGAGCGGAGGATGCACGCGGTGACAGCATGAGGATAAGTATGAAAGATCTTCTTTTTACAGGTGTGCGGCATCAACGGGGGGGGGGGGGCTGTATATACCACAGGGGGGGGCTGCTGTATACTACCACAGCGGGAGGCTGCTTTATACTACCACAGGGGAGGGGCTGCTGTATACTACCACGGGGGGGGGGATGCTGTATACTACCACAGGGGAGGGGCTGCTGTATACTACCACAGCGGGGGGCTGCTGTATACTACCACAGGGGAGGGGCTGCTGTATATACCTCTGTGGCTGCTGTATACTACCACAGGGGGAGGCTGCTGTATACTACCACAGGGGGAGACTGCTGTATACTACCACTGGGGGGGTTGCTGTATACTACCACTGGGGATGCTGTATATACCTCTGTGGCTGCTGTATACTACCACAGGGGAGGGGCTGCTGTATATACCTCTGTGTCTGCTGTATACTACCACAGGGGGAAGCTGCTGTATACTACCACAGGGGGAGACTGCTGTATACTACCACTGGGGAGGCTGCTGTATACTACCACTGGGGCTGCTGTATATACCTCTGTGGCTGCTGTATACTGCCACAGGGGGAGGCTGCTATATATTACCAGAGGGGGAGACTGCTGTATACTACCACAGGGGGAGACTGCTGTATACTACCACAGGGGGAGGCTGCTGTATACTACCACAGGGGAGACTGCTGTATACTACCACAGGGGGAGACTGCTGTATACTACCACGGGGGAGACTGCTGTATACTACCACAGGGGGAGACTGCTGTATACTACCACAGGGGGAGACTACTGTATACTACCACTGGGGAGGCTGCTGTATACTACCACTGGGGAGGCTGCTGTATACTACCACTGGGGCTGCTGTATATACCTCTGTGGCTGCTGTATACTACCACTGGGAGGCTGCTGTATACCACTGGGGGGGACTTTATACCTGTGCTGGGGTCCACCCTCGGCTTATACACGAGTCAATAGGTTTTCCCAGGTTTTGGGGGCAAAAGTAGGGGTCGGCTTATACACGGGTCGGCTTATACACGAGTATATACGGTATGTATATTTTTTCTTCTTTTCTCTTTTACATTTCTTCAATAAGCCTCGATGGAGCCCTGCTTTGTCGTGTTGGATAGCGTCTGGGCTCAGTCAGTGCGTCCATTATTGATGAGTTGTTCACTTCCGGCTGATCATCTCCACCATCGAGTATCAAGTCTTCCACCAGAGGAAGATCATTACCATCATTTTGCGGTATGATTTTAAAATGTGATGAATTTCGAGTTATGAAGTGTCCATTTCGCTCAGCCGTGACCATGCTGCCTTTCTTATCAGTAACATTGTATTGTGCAGGATTATAAGTAGCTGAGATCTTGTTGGTTGGTTTTCGACCCATGACAACAACATTCCCTTTTTTGATGGCATTTGGCTGTGCATAACGTTTCATAGCTTGTTTGCTAGAAGAGTCTGCTGATCGCCCAGAAGAGTCACTTGGTAAGGGATGACTGGTCACGTCAGGAATACGTATGCGCGGAGTTCTGTTGAACATTAGATGAGCTGGAGCAGCATTAGTAGTAGAATGTGGCGTACTGTGATAATTGCGCATGAATTTGTATAATGACTGTTTCAGCGGGGTGTGCTCCAGACTCGCTGCCTTGACTCTTTTCCCCATAGTGCGCATGAAACATTCTACTATACCATTGGCTTGCAGCCAGCAAGATGTGATTTTCCTGTGACTGAACCCCAAGTATTCAGAAAATTGTGTAAACACATATCACCAACGACATACTGACCACCAAGAACAAACACCACTACTCCATCCTCCTCCTCCTTGACCTGTCTGCCGCCTTCGAAACGGTTGATTACTCCCTTCTTCTCCGGACCCTGGAATCCCTCGGCATCACCCACCTTGCCCTCTCTTGGATCTCCTCATACCTAGCAGACTGGACCTTCAGCGTCTCCCATTCCCACACCTCCTCCTCACCCTACCCCCTTTCTGTTGGAGTCCCCCAAGGTTCGGTCCTGGGACCCCTACTTTTCTCCATATACACTCTCGGCCTAGGGCAACTCATTGAGTCCCACGGCCTCCAGTACCAACTCTACGCCGACGACACCCAAATCTACCTGTCCGACCCTGACATCACCTCTCTACTCTCCAAAATCCCACAATGCCTTTACGCCATCTCATCCTTCTGCTCTGCTCGCTTCCTTAAACTCAACATGGACAAAACTGAATTCATAGTCTTCCCCCCCAAGAAATTCCCCCCCACTTCCCAATCTATCCATCTGTGTCAACGACTGCGCCCTCTCCTCAGTCCCCCAAGCCAAGTGCCTCGGGGTAATCCTTGACTCCTCCCTTTCCTTCAAGCCCCACATCGAGGCCCACAACACATCCCTCCGGCTCCAGCTCAAGAACATCTCACAGATCCGCTCCTTCCTCACCCACGACACCGCAAAAACACTCATTCATGCTCTTATCATCTCCCGCCTTGACTACTGCAACCTCCTTCTCAATGGCCTCCCGGCTGACTCCTTCACACCTCTCCAATCTATCCTCAATTCCGCTGCCCGACTAATCTACCTGTCCTCCCGCTACTCCCCTGTCTCCCCCCTCTGCCAAGCCCTTCACTGGCTCCCCACCTCCAATAGATCCCAATTCAAAACACTAACCATGGCGTACAAAGTCATACACAACCAAGTCCCACCATACATCTCCGACCTGGTCTCCCGATACCTACCCTCACGCAACCTCCGCTCTTCCCAGGAACTCCTCCTCTGCTCCCCCCTCATCACCTCTTCGCATAACCGCTTCCAGGACTTCTCCCGGGAATCTGCCTTACTCTGGAACTCCCTGCCCCAACACGTCAGACACTCTCCTACCCTGAGAAGCTTCAAATGTCATCTGAAGACTCACCTATTCCATCAAGCATACAACCTGTCATGAGACCCAGGCGACCGCCCCATACCTGACATTCACCCATCCTACTGTAACCCCACCCGCCCCTCGTAGACTGTGAGCCCTCGTAGACAGGGTCCCTGCCCATCCTGTACTTGTACGTCCCGATCGCCTAAATTTAGTGTACTTGTTCTTGTCTCCCTTATCCTCATATAAAGCGCCATGGAACCTAATGGCGCTATATAAATAAATAAATAATAATGATAATCCATTGAACGGAGGTCCATTGTCTGTTTTTACCACTCTTGGAATTCCATATGCAGAGAATATGTCATCCAGTTCTGGTATGACACTAGTGGCAGATGTTGAAGATATGAAAGAAATGACAGGGTATCTAGAATATTCACCAATTGTTACTAGAATGTACTGGCCATTGGGTAATGGTCCATATATGTCGACTGCCTCTTCCTCCCAGACAGCAGTGGGTAGCGGAGACATTTGCAGTGGTTTTTAAGTTTGATAATGAATTGACAGGTGGAGCAATGTCTAATCTTCTCTTCCACCAATTGATCCATATTTGGGAACCACACTTTTTCTCTGAGTAATTTTTTAGTACCAACAATTCCCAGATGACCTTCATGTGCTATCTATATGACTAAGGCTAGGGTCACACATAAGCCCTTGGTCCGTTTTTGGCATCAGTTTTTGCACTTTTTTTTCTAAGTCCAAAAACTGATAGAAAAATGGATTATATGTAATAAACACCCTATCCGTTTTTCTCTGCACCTAAAAATATTGCTAGGAACGTTTTTTACCCAAAAATGTTGCTCCCAACGTTTTTGGGTACCGTTTAAAAACGGATCCATTTTTTAACATGGGGCCCTATGGAAAAATGGATCCGTTTTTTTTGGTGCCTTGAAAAAACTGATCCGTTTTTTTCTTGCATTTTTTGGCAAAAAATGACTAAGTCCAAAACGTTCAGGGGTACAGGAGGCTCAAAAAGCACCCAAAAAAACCCGGATTGGTTATGGAAAACACTTCCAAAAACGGATTGCTATGTGTTACCCTAGCCTAAGTTGCGCAAAGTCTTAGGTACAACCAGTTTGGTACCTCGAAGATAAGGTGTTATTCAGTGACTGATAATTCCTCCCCTACACTTGAGAATAGTTTTAATTCCTTCAGATCAATCTCAGAATCAGGAAATTTTTCTTTTTGGATTTCATGCCAGCTTTGATTTTGTATGATTTGTATTAAGGCACATAGCGTCTTGTCACTTGTTGTTACATTCACAAAGTGATCAATGGAGAGTGCTTTAGGCACTGCATGAGTTGTAATGAAGCATATGTATTCTTCAATAGAGGAACACTCAGATGAGGTGTGGCGCCCCGCAACGAGTGCGTCACAGAAGGGCATTGCATCCCAGACTGCAGGTGCAATGTTCTCTGACTAAGCAGTGACATGGTTAATATCAGTGCTTCATACCTTACATGCACCACAAGCATAGAGGGCCAATAAGGTCCTGGTGGGCAGAGTGTAAGAGTAGAGTGTGAGAGGAGAATGTAGAAGAAGGAGGAAGGAGAGAGAAGTGGTCGAGAGGAACGTAGGAGAGGGGGTCCTGCACAGTTCCGTGCAGCCCCGGAGACCACCTACCGGTTGGCGCCATACCCGGTGCCCAACAACCGGAACCTTGGCGAACACCCGACGGGCCAAAATACACCCGCGCCCATCTACAACCGGATCACTGGTTCCGAAGCTAGCAAGTTGTTCACCACTGCTATGCAGGGGCGGACCCAGACTGTAGTGGACCCCGGTGCAAGAAATTTTTCGGGGGCCCCCCCCCCCGCCCCTCATAGTGGCGACAAAGTAATGTAAACATACAGCCCAGCACAGCCTCCAGGTAATATATACAGCCCAGCACAGCCGCCAGGTAATATATACAGCCCAGCACAGCCGCCAGGTAATATATACAGCCCAGCACAGCCACCAGGTAATATATACAGTCCAGCACAGCCTCCAGGTAATATGTGTCTCCATGTGGAGCAGACATGTGTCCGTGTGCTCCACACGGAGACATATTCATTTTTTTGGCTGGCAACACGGACCCATTAAGGTCAATGGGTTCATGCTAAAAACGTCCCACACACGGATGTAATCTGTGTGACATCGATGTACACATACATGAGGAAAGAGTTAAAAGTTAAAAAATAAATTTAATTTGCTTATCTCCAGCGCTGCCTGTTCCTCACACGTCTGGCCCCAGAAGAGAGAGGGACAGGCAGCACCGGAGATCGGTGTGTATGCAAAGACGTGGTCCATGTGATGTCACATGGATAGCACACAGACACCACCATGCGTGACACACGCCCCCTCAAAAACGGCCAGTCTCACACCCACATGTTTTGCACAGATGTGTAAAACAGGTCTTACACCTTATCCACCATACAGTTTCTCAACAGAACAATATACTGCCTCAGTAAGACCAATGTAAAATGCTTTATTAATACCATAATAATGTTCCTCAGCAATACTAACTCAGTGTCTGAATAGTACCACATACAGGGCCGAACCATCCATTGGACAGCTTGAGCACTAAGCTCAGGCGACAGGAAAATAGGTGGGCGGCACCAAGCTGCGGGACGCTAACTGTTGCCGTCCTCTGCCATAACCAGCGTGGTGGCGACCAGGTATACTACAGTGGCGGCTCTGCTAGCAATCCCCCCCGCTTGCGGCGGCTCCAGTAGCACCCCCCTCCCCCGCTCCTTTTTCGCGGTGACTCCACTAGCACCCCCCTCCCGGTTGTGGCGGCTCCACTAGCACCTCCCAAACCCTCCACCACCTCGGCTCAGGCTGCAGAGAGGCTTGATTCACCCCTGACCACACACACATCCATATGTACACACATACAGTATATATACACACACATGCATATGTACACACATATATAGTATATACACACATCCATGTGTACATGCATATACAGTATATACACACATCCATGTGTACACGCATATACAGTATATATACACATATATACACCAATATGAACACATCCATATGTACACAGATATACAGAATATATACACACACATTTTGTCAGCAATAGCACGGTGCTATGTTTTCAGCGTGACTCCCGGGACGTGCTGAAAACGTGAGTGTGACCCTAGCCTTACAGGACAATCTGATGTGCAGCAAAGTTCAGTCTCTGGCAACAACGCACATACAGCGGTCACTGTCTGATTTAACTATATAGAATCCTGTGAGGACTTGTCAGGGGTGATAAGTATTCTTTTACCCTGAGCCTATGATCACCTCATACTTGGTACTAGGAGCAATATGTGATGTCACTCCAGCAGACACAGCCAACAATATGCAGTGTTACCGTATGTGTATCACCATGATGTAACTGGACCAGCATCTGGCCCAGGGGTGCACAACATTTTTCAAGCTAAGAATCAGATTCATGCTGAATCAATCCCAAGGGCCACTTACATGAATACATCACCACAACCAAGTTTTGAGCATTTGAGGAGTTGGAGACTTTCTGCTTCAAAAACTCAGTGTAACCACACCATAATGTACGCTGAGTTTTTGGAGTCAAAAAATACATTATGGTTTGCTACATATGTACAAGATCAGAACCACCGTCAGTAGATTAATCCAGTGACAGAACCACCATCAGTAGAGGAATGCAGAACCAGAACCACCATCAGTTAGATGAATGCAGAACCAGAATCACCATCACTTAGATGAATGCAGGGACAAAGCCACCATCAGCAGATGAATGCAGGGCCAGAAACACCATCTACAAATAAATGCAGGACCAGAACTACCCATCAGTGGAGGAATGCAGCGATAAAACCACCATCAGATGGAGGGTTAGGTGGTGGCTGTTCCTTTCTGCACTGCGTACAGATACAAATTTGTATGCTCCAACGCACGTACATGAGATAAAGTGTGCACTGCTCTCCATAAGCGCTTGATATGGGGCTGATTGGGCCTTACTATGTTATTACTTGTGTATACCACATCACGTTATAACCTGTATATACCATGTCATGATCATGCTTCTGTATAGGGACCCGTGCAATATTACTGTGGCAAATTGCAATGTGCTAAGTGCAATACCTAAATGTTATCTGTGACATCATGCTGTGCAATGTACTGCCTGTATCTTCAGCCAAACTTGCATTTTTTAAATGAGTGCAATTTTGTAAATAAATAACCATATTGTTTGAGCATAGTAAAGACTCGGTTTCTGGTTGTATAAAAAATCAGTAGATGAATGCAGCAGCAGAATTACCATCAGGAGATAAATGCAGGGACAGAACCACCATCAGTAGATGAATCCAGCAACAGAACCACCATCAGTAGATGAATCCAGCAACAGAACAACAGTCAGGACATGAATGCAGGATTACTACAGTGATCACTTTCAGGGTCAGACAAGCCCCATGATACACTTACAGTATGTCATATGAACCTATACCTCCCAGCATGTATTTAAAGATGGTAAGGAGTGCTGGGAGTTGTTGTTACCAGTCATCAGGCTGCGGACCATACAGGAATCACAGCACTGATGAGACGCAGGTAGGATCACAAACGTTTACATCATTTTACCTTATACTGTAGATGACATCTTCTCTGATTGGAGTCGTTCCCATTTCTTTTCTTTCGTTGTAGCACATGATGAGATTTGACAACCACAGTTCGTCTCTCCAGACTTCCCTCTTCTCCATCTTCAGCAGCACTTTCCGACACGATATCCTTAAAAACAAAAGAATCACTATACAGCCCCATAAATATACATATCCCCCCACACACATATTGCCCCATTGTATAATACACACGCAGCATCCCTTTATAACACACACAGGACCACTGTTTAACACACACACAGCACGACTGTATAACACACACACAGCGCCACTGTATAACACACACACAGCGTCACTGTATAACAAACATACACGTCCGATCCCAGGTTTTTGTTGGCCCCAGGCAAAAGCATCTCAGTGGGCCCCATACTGGCATATGGACTTGTGACGGGAGTATATATAATATAGAGGCTGCGTATATATAATATAGAGGCTGGGGGCTGAATATATGTGTACTATAAAGGCTACATGCTTTTTATGTATAGATATATTATATATAGGCTTCGGGCTGTGTCTCCCCGTGCGCTGTACCTTTCCCCCTCTGTCCTCTGCTCCGTGCGCTGTGCCTCTCCCCCCTGTACGCTGTGTGTCTCTCCCCGTGTGCTGTGCCTCTCTCTCCCACCTGTACTGTGCCATTCTCTCCCCACTGTACGCTGTGTGTCTCTCCCCGTGTGCTGTGCCTCTCTCTCCCACCTGCACTGTGCCATTCTCTCCCCACTATACACTGTGTGTCTCTCCCCGTGTGCTGTGGCTCTCTCTCCGTGCGCTGTGGCTCTCTCCCTTGGGGGCTGTCTCCCTGCTGTGGCTCTCTCTCTTGTGCCTCTCTCCCCTGGACGCTGTGCCTCCTTCCACTGGGTACTGTGCCTCTCCCCCCTGGAGGTGTGCCCTGTGTCTCTTCTCCGCACCTCCCTGACCTGTCTCCTGTCCCCCTCTCCCTCACACGGACCCATGTCTCCTCTCCCCCTCTCTCTCACAGGGGCCCCTGTGTCTCCACTCCCCCTCTCCCTCACTGGGAGCCCTGTGTCTCCACTACCCCTCTCCCACAAAGGGGCCCCTGTGTCTCCTGTCCCCCTCACAGGGGCCCCTGTGTCTCCACCTCTCCCTCACAGGGGGGCCCTGTGTCTCCTCTCCACCTCTCCCTCACAGGGGCCCCTGTGTCTCCCCTCTCCCTCACAGGGGGGCCCTTTGTCTCCTCTCCCCCTCTCCCTCACAGGGGCCCCTATGTCTCCACCTCTCCCTCACAGGGGGGCCCTGTGTCTCCTCTCCCCCTCTCCCTCACAGGGGCCCCTGTGTCTCCACCTCTCCCTCACAGGGGGCCCTGTGTCTCCTCTCCCCCTCTCCCTCACAGGGGCCCCTATGTCTCCACCTCTCCCTCACAGGGGGGCCCTGTGTCTCCTCTCCCCCTCTCCCTCACAGGGGCCCCTGTGTCTCCACATCTTCCTATGATCTAGGTCTCCTCACCCCACTTATCCTGGGGGCCCCTCAGCGCTTTCTCTCACTACAAATCTCTTCCCCCCCAGCGCTGTGTTACCTCCCTCAGTGCAGTGTTGTGTGCAGCCTTCTCCCTCCTGTCCGACTGCTTCTAGCATTTAGCCGGCAGCATATCAGGAGAAAATGAAAGTGAAACTGATCTACTGCCGGCTACTAGAAGGAGGGAAGCTGCACACAACAATGAACACACACATACACACACTCATACTGACACTCTCACACCCATACTCACACTCAGGACATGTCATCTTCAGCTCCTATTTGGAGCTCTGCTTACCACTTCCGCTGGCCGCATCGTTCTGGCCTCCTCGGCTCTGAGTCACCAGCAGCAGTGTGTGAGAGGAGATCGCGTCATGATCTCATCACATGCTGCTGCATGAAGGGCTGCGGGCCCCTGGGAAGATGTGACCACTTTGTATTAAAAATCACTCTCGGTCCTCCGGCGGCCCTGGGCTGCCTGTCATGGAGCGGAACGGACCCGCCGCTGGAGCCTTCAGGTGCCCCCTAGCTGGCTGGGGCCCTGGTGCAGCTGCACCAGCTGCACCACGGTAGTTCCGCCCCTGCTGCTATGCAAACCAGGACTGGATGGACCGCTCTATAGGAGTACCCCACCGCCACCGCAAACGGAGCCGTCTTGCCAGCGGAGTACCCACCAAAAGGACACAAAGCCTCCCCCACACCGGAACGTACACACCGGCAGGGAAATTGAAGTAGCCCCTTGTACCCGAACTTGGCACACTAAGGCGACATCAGCAACCTACCTAGAACAAGCTTAGAACAGAGGAACACCACGGAGCACTGAAATAACACCGGTCATTGCTAATTCCACGCAGTCCATTACCCGTTACCTGTATACCATGTATCGTCAGTTGATTGCAGTAAAAGACCCGTTACAGAGACTATTGGTGTCCGTGCCTTTTTCAGAACTGTTTAACTCCGCATACCAAAGGTAACCAAGCTGCCTCACAACATCAAGTGCAGCTCCTGGCTCCGTGGACTCCCACTCGTCCTGTGGGGAGCGTCCCATCTTGCTGCATTACATCCCCTGGAGGCCCAAGCAGCGCCGGTGCAGTCACCGGAAATCCCGCAGGTGGCGTCACGACAAGAATTACCTAACCTTATCTGTTCAGCCATCCCTATTGATCTGGACCACCGGGCCTACACAGCCTCGGGCACGGAACCGTGACAGGGAGCAGCGACAGCCCAAGACGTGCACACCCCAGCTACGGTGAGTCAGAGGCATGTCATAGGATGTCTGGTGAGACAGTCAGCCGGATTGCTGACTTTTTCAGGTTTGTGAATAATTTTTTAGTTATAGTCCTGTAGATGTCGACCCCATCGTTCAATGCGTGCAGGCATTTTAGCTCTGGGATTTCCAAAGATCGTAAGAAGTGCTTGATGGTCGGTGACAATGGTGAAGGGAGCTCCATAGAGAAATAAATGAAAGTGTTCACATCCTCAGACAACTGCCAAGCTTTCTTTTTCAGGTTGTGAATATTTCTTTTCAGTGCTTGTTAAGCTTTTACTTGCATAAGAAATGATGTGAGGATCTTGATTATTATCCTTATATTGTGCTAAGATAGCACCCAGCCCCACGGGACTGGTGTCCACAATTAATTCAGTTCAAAGTGCCGGATCAAAATAAGCCATAGTAGTGGTTGAGCAAAGTTCATTTTTAATAGCTTCAAAAGAGGTCTGACAGTCTTGGGACCATTGAAAAACACAATTTTGCTTTGTAAGCTCTCTTAATGGACTGCAGATAGTTGAAAAATTTGGATATATATCTAGCACAGTAGCTTGCCATTCCAAGAAAAGAGCATACTTCACTGACAGTTTGTGGAATTGAGGCTGTTTTGATGGATTCTACTTTCTTAGGATCAGGTTGTACTCCTTTTGCCGAGAAGATGTGACCATAGAACTCTAATGAACTTCTATTAAATTTGCATTTTTCTTTGTTTAAAGTGAGTCCAGCAGAGAGCAGGCATTTGAAGATGTTGTATAGCGCACGATTATGTTCAGCTTGAGTTTTACCAAAATCCAGAATGCCATCACTGTAATTAAACAAAGGACTAGCCAGTTATCCCTCCAGGGAAGGACCCAGCCAAGGGGTGGCTCCTTGCGGAGAACACCATAACCACCATATTAAGTGGCCGTTTCAGTCAATAACTAGCTCTTTTGCAAGATTAGAGATATGACAAGGGAATACCAAGGCCAGGTATCCATTCACAGACAGCTGCTTCGAGGTGTTGCCCCTCATCAGTGTGGAGTAGGATTCTGGCTAGGTGGGAGCAATGCCTAGTAGACCAACATCACAAAGCATTCACTGATCTCAGGGAGACCAGTCCAAGATAACACTGCAGGCAGCCGGCTAAAGTGCTTAACACAGTGAATTCCTAGGCACATTGCCCCCTGGGAATTATGAATATGCAAATAGAGTCTGTGGAGCCTCGGTTAGGAGTCTCAAACACAGGACTAGCCAGTTATCCCTCCAGGGAAGGACCCAGCCAAGGGGTGATTCCTTGCGGAGAACATCATAACCACCATATTAAGTGGCCCTTTCAGTCAATATCTAGCTCTTTTGCAAGATTAGAGATATGACAAGGGAATACCAAGGCCAGGTATCCATCCACAGACAACTGTTTCGGGTGTTTCCCTTCATCAGTGTGGAGTAGGATTCTGGCTAGGTCCCCGAGGAAGGAGCTCGGTATGTGGCACTGAAACGCGTCGGAAAATAAACCAGTTATCACCGTACCCAGACATCTCGTGTCTTTGGTGTCTCAACATCTCTTTGGCAGCAGCGCAGACTTTAAGGTACTTTGTCCGGAAGATTCGTCTTGAAAACCGCAGTAACCTGTGGAAGTACAGTCCCAGCAGAAGCTGCATTTTCTGAGCGATCAAGCTGGTTGTGTGCTGCACAACCATACCAGGTGAGCAATTCTGAGATTGTTAATCTAAACCTGTCTAAAAAGATAAAACCCTATTGTGCATTCTCAACCGATTAGATATATATATCAATGTAATCATTGGCCCAGATTGTTACAACCGCGCTAGGTGTGCACCGGGAGGTGCAACCCGGCAATATTACATGTTAGAGTGTGTGGTCTGCGGGATGTAAGGGGTGGCAGGTGCTGTTGTGGGAACGGAGATAGACCCTCCCCGGAAGCGGTTGACTGGGACCCTCTTGCCCATGAGCTGGCAAAGCCGTACTCACCGTTTGATGTCACCGATCGGGGCAATGTCGCCATCCGCTGGTTCCGCTGTTCTCCGTGTGTAGTATCACTTGGTTGGTGAGCCGTTGAACGCCTTCTTGAACGCTTGCTTTGGGAACGGCTTCTGCGTGGCAGCGAGGTTGAAGAGCTAGATGACGTATACCTTCTGTGAGATGACCTTCTGCTTCGCTTGGATGAGCGAGAGCACCTGTGACGTCTTCTAGATGAATGGTGTAAATGTCGATGACTTCCGCGGCCCCTGCTGCGGGAGGTGGATGATGATGTGGATGTCCGATTGGTTCTGTGGTGGCCTTGTCCAGGTGAACGGTCATCCCTTCCTGACCTGGTGTGTTGGTGACCCAGCAGGAGGCTGCTATGGGAGGCCCCGGGCTGCAGCCCCGCGGCGGGTCAGGCCACCAACTCCTGGTCCACAGATGCGCACCCCTGCAGCATTTGTGAACACGGTGGGGTGAGGAGCTGCTGCGTGAGGCCGCTGCTGTGGAGGAGCTGTGTTGCCTGGTCACTGTGTAGCGGCTCCAGGCTGTGGCTGGTAATATGTGTGGGGTCGGTTTGGTGCACCCCTTTACCGCTGTTGTGGTCAATGATCTGAGGATCGCCCTGCTGTGTCCCCAGTGTAAATGAGGCATTTGACAGTTTATCAGGCAGAATAGGACTGAGTTGACATTGTTTAATCTGTGGTTAGGACTATCCCAGTTTACAGGAACCACTAGGGACTGCAGGGTTTAGAAATCTAGCCTGTACAGGAACCAGCAAGGGGAGCTGCAATATTTAGTGTGTTATGTATTTTCAGTGCTACACTTTCATAAAATTATTACCATTACCCATTACTTCTTGGTGAGCTGAGAAGCCATCATGGACACTGTGGACATCATGACTGCACAAATACTTACGGTAAGCTAAATTTACCAGAGTGTTTCGAACCGGAGTAAGTTTTGTATCTTTCTTTCTTTGTTTAAATTACATTTTCATCTCCGTCCTGCCTCATCTGGAGGAGATAGTCAACATGAGGGTATTATTCTGTCATTGCTCTATGTAGATCCTTAGGCTTGGGCATTTTCTCTACCTGAGGATCCTCCAGCTTTTTCCTCAGTTGACTCCTTTTTTTTGTTCTGTGGCCAATTTATGACAATCCCAATAAAGTTGCTGTTGTTGAATCAATGATTTGCAGGTTGGTTCTAGTAAATTGTTAAGTGGAAGACTATGGATCTCAGTTTAGATGATGGGCAATGGAAACCTCCTTGAATGACACATCTCTCTGCAGTCATTTTTGCCAGGGACTTTCCAGTCAGATACTAGATATGATGGTTTATAGTGCCTCCCTATTGTTCTTGGAATAAACTACATCACTGGCAGTACGTTTAGATATCTTAGGGATAACAGCACACTTAAGGTTGTTTCAGTGGCTTCTCCCTGACCTCACAAGAGAACCTATACAAACTGGGATCTGCAGAGAGTCCTAGAAGGGAATTGAACCTGGAACACCTGCTCATTTCTATATATACTGCATTGAACTGGGCATGTAATGATTCAATATTTCAGACACTATAATGAATGTCTTAAAGGTAAAGAAAAAATCATTAGTACACAAGAACACTGATTCTAAAGGTTTGAAGTCATCTTTCATGCTTGTAACTGGTTTCTTTGTATAAGTATTTTTGGTAACTAAATCTGGAGTTATTTTTACCTCTGCATTTGTTGATTCAGGTTCCATCTTAGATCTTAGTGACAGTGATTTTGCTATCACATGTGGGTAAATGTCTACCCTCAGTCATCATATTCAAGTATCTGCAATTGATGATTATCCCCTTACCCAAAGTTATTTTACTTTTATGGTTACTTTCCACCTGCTTGTATTTCCTGCTTATGATATTTACATTTGGATGTCTAGGCATGAACAAACAGCAGAATGGATGGACATCCAAATGTGAATATCACCAGCAGGAAATACCAACCGTGGGTATGTATGTAAAACTGGAGAACAGGTGTATCTGTTGTAGTTTGGCAGATAGAGATGCAGACAACAGACTTCAAATTCAGATGCATGACTGTACCCGCTTCCTTTTTCAAGGGTCCACTGAACAGAGATCCTCAACTGCTAAAGTCACTGACAGAACTCTCCCACTAGGTGATCTACATCAATGCAGCAATTATCATCTGTACCAAAACCCTTCTAGTTAATGAGATTTTGCAGGCGATGTCTAACACAACAGGAACCCAAAACTCATTCCACTTCATACTTTTAGTCCTCTTTCAAGTCAACCTCAATGATGTCCTGAGGACCCAGTGTCCCCTTAAACTTTTTAAGAAGAGAGGAATGGAATTATTAATCCTCCATGCAACCGGCGCTTGGAGCTTGACTGTGACAGGAATAATGATTTTAGTTACCTTATATGGACCAACAAATTTAGAAACAATTTATTTTTATCATATACCGGAGCTACTAGAAAAAAACCTTGCAGCCCTCAGCTACTACCAGTGATGTACATATGCTGACAAGCTATATATATATATATATATATATATATATATATATATATATATGAGAAAAATTTTTAAAACTTAAGTTTTTTTAAAAAAAACTCAAAATTCTTATTATTTATTTATTTATTTATTTTTTAAACTTTTTTTCTCTTTTGTATCGTGTGGAGTGGCTGGCTCCATTACTCCAATTTGCACCCGCATTGCCTACAGGTGATCTAGGGTCTAGATGGTGTCCGCCCACTTAGTAGTGGGGTAGGGTGGACAAGGAGGACTTGGGTGTCAGGGTTAGGACTCATCGGACCTGAAGTCACTTTGTCGCAGTCGATGAGCAAGCAGACATTGGCCAATGTGTGTACTAAGAACTTCAGATTTAAAAAAATAATAAGAATTTTGAGTTTTTTGAAAAAAACGTAAGTTTTTAATTTTTTTCTCATACATATATAGCTTGTCAGCATATGTACATCATTGGTAGTAGCTGAGTGCTGCAAGGTTTTTTTCTAGTAGTTTGACCCAGCATCCCTGCTGGCACCAGTTCACATTGTCTGTGAGTGCTGTGCAGTTTTTTTTCTCTTTTATATACCGGAGCTAGCTATTTGAGTGTGGGTTGCTGCCACCCGTCTTAGGGTGATACTGCGTATTATACACCCTGTTAATGTACTGGACTAATTTAGACTGTTTAGACTGTGCGCTAATCCTTATGATATGGCCATTGGTTGTTAAGGCCCCTTTCACATCAACGGTAAACGCTGATCGCGGCAGTTGCGGTGAAAAAACCTGCGATTACCGCATAATGGCCGCGATCGCGGCACACTTGCGTCAAGCCCCATAGAATGTCTGTGGGGCTTGTGGTAAGTGTGCGGCAGGTGCGGCAAGTGCGGTTTTGTTATTTGGGGCAGGTGCGGCCGCGAAAAAAACGCGGCATACAACGTTTTTTTCGCGGCCGTACCTGCCGCAAGTGCCGAAACCGCAACCACACCGCACTTGCCGCACCTGCCGCAAGCCCCATAGACATTGCATGGGGATTGCTACAGGTGAACCGCAAGTGCAGCCGTTATGTGGTAATCGCAGAAGTTGCGTTTTTTTCACCGCAACTGCCATGATCAGCGCAAAACGCTGATGTGAAAGCAGCCTTAGGTACTAATCATGATGTTGAGTTAAATACACACAACTGCGTTATCGTTAACCCTATTTTTGGGATGTTTATTGTAGTGATATAATTAATTCATTGACATGCATCCAATTAATTTCTTTAATTCTTAATATTTAAAATGTTTCCCAACTAATTTTCATAATACACTAAAATGTAAAAAATTAACAAACTGATAATGATAGTTTTATAGAGATTTTTATCATTTTGTTAATTTTTTACATTTTAGTGTATTATGAAAATTAGTTTGGGAAGCTAAAATGTAATTCTTAAATATTAAGAGTTAAAGAAATGAATTGTATACATGTCAATGAATTAATTATATCACTACAATAAACATCCCAAAAATAGGGTTAACGATATCGCAGTTGTGTGTATTTGACTCAACGTTATTATTAGTACCTTAACAACCAATAGCCATATCATAAGGGTGAGCACACCGTCTAAACACAAATTTAGAAACAAATTTCCTCAATGGAACTTTTAGACAATGATTTTTTTGAGGATAGCCACATAAAATCTCTTATCTTAAAAACCTACATCTGCAGTTTCCCCTTCTCTTTGTCTCTGGAGAGCTCTGAAATGGCAATAATGAGTCAGAATCTAAATCTCATTGACCACCTGTGGAGAGATCTTCAAACTGGTGTGGCGAGAAGGCACCATCAAATGAGAAAGACCTGGAAAAGTTTGCAAAAGAAGAGTGGTCCAAAATTCCAGTTCAGAGGTGTTGGTTATAAGAAGTGATTGATTGCAGTTATTTATTCCAAAGGGTGTGCGACCAGATATTAAGATGATAATGCCAACAATTTTGTCTAGACCATTTTGGAGTTTTGTGTCAATTTATGTCTGATTTGCCTTATTTCTCAGTTTTTTGTGTGTTGTTCCAATACAACAAAGAAATACGAAGGAAACAAATGTGTATAACAAAACATGTAATTGCAATCATTTCCTGGGAAAATACTTTATCTTCTAGAACAATTTCAAGGTGCCAACACTTTCGGCTATGATTGTAAATTTAGCAATCACTCTTATATTTGCCGCTGTGGAACATATTTGGGTTTTAAAGAATTTTACACTAAGTTTAAATCTTGAAGTGAATAAATTCATAGGCATTCATTAAATCAAAGCATAAGGAGATGCAGTTTGGTACAACAGTTGGCTGATATTTCTTTCATCTGTCACATGGCGGTACAAAGCAGTCGAGCTACACAAATATTACTTTTCAATGCCTGTTTAATTGCATATACTTTGCCATTTCTAGTCTACGGGGAGACTGACAAGCCCCATGTCCAGCTCTACATGGATGATTTGCAGCTTTTAATAGTTAACAATAAAACAATAGGGGTATCAAGACAGTGTTTTTGGAGCTCAATCAAATACGGGATGGGATTTACAGCCATGTATTTATATAGGAATAATAAACTTTGTATTTGTTCAAATGCCAGATAATTAAAAGTGAATCGAATGAACACTGGCAAAGTAATATATGCTAGTAACATTTATTTGTGTGGATTATCGGCTGTGTTTCAGAATGTTTGCTTTGGACTCTATTGTGGAGGGATTTTTCAACTGTATATTGTAAGCAATGAAATTACATTGCATGCAAGATCCAGTCTTTGAAGGCATAGTGGGACAGGGATTTTTTGAATTCTCTTCTTTCTCATTAGATACTTTCTATTAGTTCATTTAACAATCAAAACATGAGAACATATAATGATATAAAACACCTCAAAACATAACTAGGGTTTTTCATGTGCATCAGTATCTGTCGAAATCCTGAAGCATCCAGATGAGGCATGCGTCCCTATAATTAACATGAGGCCGCAGGGACATCAGGATCTCAGTGGATCTGCACCACCATCACTTTGACCTTCTCCACGAATGCAGGAGGTTGCATTTTTGTCGCACCATAAAAGTCTGTTGCGTCCGGATGTGGCGCAGTGCGGCAAAACGACGCATTGGTATCATTGAGGCCACATCCGGCCGTTGGTGAATGCATCCAAGCTGGATCAGAATTTCACACTGAGAATGCTCAGAGTAATCTAAGTATGCTGTGTAGCCTAGAAATCTCTCTCTGCGTATTTTTGCCTGATCATTCAAAAAAATGTTGCGGTGCATGCATTTTTGCTTGAGTCGATGGATTTTTGTCCTAATCAGGATGCAACGCTAGTGTGAAATCTACCTTACACAGTTCATGGGGTCCTCTACTAACTGCAGCAGTAAAAAGGAAAAGTTGTGTAATTTTAGAAATAACAGGATGTTCAGAAATTAGTCACATGGAAATTATGAAAAAATGGAAACAAAATTTTCAAAACATTTCGATTAATGCTTTGACAAGTATGAATGCCATGTGCAGAAATCCTCACATTTACAAGCTGGGCTGCTCTCAATAAAGTTTCTAATTGTTGTCTTAGAAATGTTGTGCTACACTGAATGCACTTGGACAAATTATCAAGATGCGCTGCTGGCAGCTCCCTTTGCAATTGCCGACCAATGACATACAAGATGTGCTCGATGGGAGATAAGTCTGGAGATGCTGCAGGACATGGTAGCATGTTTAGACCACACAGGCTATTCACCCTAGCATGGGCAACACATGGCCTGGTGCTATTATGTTGAAAAATAGCTCTTGTAACACTTTGGAGAAATGGCTGCACCACTGCTTTCCCAAACCAATAAATGTAACATAGAGTGGTTAGGTTACTTGGGATGATGGCTAAAAGGCTCCAGCTACATTACCAGGACATTATGCCACCTCATATCGTAATCCCAGGAGTAGGACTGGTGTGATATTTCTTAGTGAAGGCCATTTGATGGCGTTACTCATATGATCTCCAGTTTAAATTCCAGGCTATCAATGCATCCAAGACAAAAGTGGGACTCATTGCTAAAGAAGATAGACCTCTTTTCCAGTCTTCATTGCCATCTTGCTTTACTCCATGATAGCTTGGGAGAGCAGTGACCTGCGGTGAATGAAAGATAAGCAGCTACGTGTCTAGCCGAATTTTGTCCAAAAACCTTCTGATGGGTTTTTAGTCACTGTTTGATGCATTCGGTATAAAATGTAGTATCCGGTACTGAAAGGATCAATTGTGGAATCAGCGGAACAGCTCTGATCTGTTCTTGTTGTTCAACGTCGCGTAGCATTCGATAGGCAGCAGCGAGTGGATAGCTTGCAGTTGCTCAGCGATAATGTTCATCAATGTAGGATGACATTTTTCATTTTCTTTTATTTTTAGTTTGAGTTCAATTGCTTCGGTGGTATCCAGTATATAAAGTTGAGCAAATTCTGGTTGGTCTTCCTCTGTTGGATGTAGTGTGCCTGTTCGATGATAAATCTGCTCATGTATGCGAAAACAGTATGGGCCATATCCTGGTGGTGGTGAAACACTTGCTCCCATGGAGGCAACAGCAAAAGAGCTGTTGATACTATGAATATTGTCCATGAAATTTTTGCTGAATTCACTTTCTCCTGTCATCAACTTTTTGAATTCTTCTGGATACTGGAGTATGGGTAGATGAACTTTCCCCTTCTGACAGCACTGTGTAAATTTTCCATCGGAAGGCATCTCAGCTCCAAAATTCAAAGATTGGCAACTTTGACATAAATGATTCATGGGACTGCAGCTGTGTTTGTGAGTTGTGTTCTCACCGTGGGTTACATTTCTCACTTTGTAGTTGAACTTCATGTCTTTCTTTTTCTATGTGGCTTGTTTGCCGGCGGATGTTGAGTTGTCATTGGTGTTGTAGTCACACTTCTCTATGGCTTTGTGTTTCAGCTTGACGCTGTAGACGACAAGCACAATTAAAGTGTAAATCGGGGAGGACCTCAGTTTGCCAGAACAAGGTGGGGGAGGCAGTCAGGGGATGTAGAGACTACTAAATCCAAGAATGTAAGTTGATCTCTATTCAATTGGGATGTGAAGAAAAAAAAATAGATCATTACAGTTTAGAGATTTCACAAAATTCTGAAAAGATTGTGAATCCCCCTTCCAAATATTGAACCCGTCATCAATACATCATGTTCAAAAGATGATCCTTTCAGTTCCAGGAAAAGGGGGAATCACCAAAAACAATTAAAGGGAACCTGACTTCTCCAAGATCTTTCTCAGGTAAGTTTTGGCAAACTCCAGCCTGGCTTTTTTATGTCTCGGGGTAAGAAGTGGCGTCTTCCTGGGTATCCTACCATACAGTCCCTTTTCATTCAGACGCCGACGGATAGTACGGGTTGACACTGTTGTACCCTCGGACTGCAGGGCAGCTTGAACTTGTTTGGATGTTAGTCGAGGTTCTTTATCCACCATCCGCACAATCTTGCGTTGAAATCTCTTTTCAATTTTTCTTTTCCGTCCACATCTAGGCAGATTAGCCACAGTGCCATGAGCTTTAAACTTCTTGATGACACTGCACACGGTAGGCACAGGAACATTCAGGTCTTTGGAGATGGACTTGTAGCCTTGAGATTGCTCATGCTTTCTCACAATTTGGTTTCTCAAGTCCTCAGACAGTTCTTTGGTCTTCTTTCTGTTCTGTTCCCACTTAAAGGCGATAAAGGCACGCTGGTTGTATAATGGGGTGAGAGTTCTTTCTTACCTTTGTACTTCCAGTAAGAGGGGCAGACAGGACCCGGAGCAGCGTCTCAGATAAGCGTACACACGTTAGGATGAAAACAATGTTGGTTTATTCCGTAGATGAATGATCCAAAACATGGCATTGAAATCTTGTATGAAGCTTGTCTCTGCAGTCGCTACTTGTGGGTCAAAAACTTTGCTTCTCCAGCTCCATGATGATCGAACTCTCTGCAGTAAAAGATGTCTCCTAATGACTGGGCAAACAGGAAGAGACAAGCAGCACATGCAGGAGCCACACCCCCATAGGCTGGACAAGGAAAGGCAGAAAGAATTGAAAGGTCTGGCCAGCAGGTGGCAGCAGAGACAAGCATCAATATAACAGTTTAAACTATAAAACAGGATTGAAACAGCACACTCCCCGTCTGGAATTCACTTTGGGGATTCCACTATTAGTCCATAACAATACCTAAAACGAAAGGCATGTTAAATACAACAATTCAAAATTCTAAAATCCAAAAATGAGGAAAAAAGAAAACGGCTAAAGTTCAGGTCAGGAAGCGTTCATCCCGTAGTGGCGCTCTCTACGGGCAACAGCAGAATGAGTTCGTGGATCGGCCTTGCAAAGGTCTTCGTCTCACCTTTCCTGAAGACCCTTAGCTCCACCTTCCGCACATTGCCGTCCTGGCTAGGTAGTGTCTTAGTAACAAGTCCCAGAGGCCAGTCAGTTCTTTCAGTGGTCTGATCTTTCATAAGGACCAGGTCTCCTTCCTTGATATTCGGCTTGGGATGTCGCCACTTCCTTCTTCCTTGAAGAACGGTGAGGTATTCCTTTCTCCATCGATTCTAGAAGTAGTCGGCCAAATATTGGACTCGTTTCCAGTGTCTTTGGTAGGTGTTGGCGTGAGTGAAGTCTCCGCTGGGAATTACCGCGTTGTCAATTTTTTGAGTAAGAAGGATGGTGGGAGTCAGCATGGTTGGTACCTCTGGATCCATTGTCACCGGCCCGAGGGGTCTCGAATTGATGATGGCTGAGACTTCGGCTAAAAGAGTGACTAGAGTCTCGTGCGTGAGTCTTGAGGAGTTAACGTCCTTTAGCATGGAGTTCAGGATGTTGCGTGAGATCCCGATCATCCTCTCCCAGGAGCCTCCCATGTGAGAACTGTGAGGAGAATTGAAGATCCAGGTGCAACCCTTGTCTGCTAGCTGGTCTTGGATTGGCTTGGTGTCGATGTTCAGCTCTCTACATGCACCGACGAAGTTGCTGCCACGGTCGGACCTCAGCTGCTTTACTGGTCCTCTAATGGCAAAGAACCTCCTTAAGGCATTGATCAGGCAGGAAGTATCCATGGATTCTAACACCTCAATGTGAATGGCTCGAACACTCATGCAGGTGAATAGCACAGCCCACCGCTTACTGTCTGCTCGGCTGCTACGAGTTCTGCGTGAGGATACCATCCATGGTCCGAACACGTCTAGGCCCACGTAGGTGAAAGGTGGTTCCGTAGAAAGTCTGTCTGCAGGCAGATCAGCCATTTGTTGGCACAGTTGCTTTCCTCTCGTTTTGCGACAATGCACACAATCATGGAGTATTTGTGCTACACGTCTCTTCATTCCAATGATCCAAAGGCCTGCCGACCGTACGGCGCCCTCTGTGATCTGCCTGCCTTGGTGTTCATTCCTTTCATGGTGATGTCGGATCAGCAAGACTGTAACGTGTTGTTTGTTGGGAATGATGAGAGGATTTTGTTCTGCGACTCCGAAACGAGCCTGATTTAAACGACCGCCGACTATAAGTAAGCCAAAACTGTCCATAATCGGGTTTAAATTGGCGAGAGGGCTTCTTAGTGGAATCTGCTGTTTGTTGTGTAAACAGTTCCATTCGGTGGCGAATTCGCTCTGTTGGAGGTGGCGTATTATGAGGGACTCACCATGGGAGATGTCCTCAGCAGAAAGGGGTTTGTGGCACACATGCCAGCGATGACAGTCTCTGTTTTTTAGGTCTGTACAATAGCATCTGGCGATGTGCACTAACCTGGTGACAGTCCGGACGAGTCTTGTCCAGCTGGAGAAACGTTCAAAACGTTGGCAGCCGAGGTTGGAAGCTTCCTCTGCACTGGTGGCCAGGGTGTTGACTTCAGTTCGGACATCTGGATCGTTATCTGGATCTAGGATGCTGAAGTTTTCCTGGACACCTTCCTCCGACTGTCTCAGCAGGAACTCTGGACCTGTAAGCCAAGAAGAGTTAGCAAAGGAAGATATAGACATGGGTCTAGTTGCATGATCTGCTGGATTCAGCTCCGATGGTACGTAACGCCATTGTTCTGGTTTGGAGGACCTCCTGATCCTTTCGATGCGGTTACTGACATACACATAGAATCGTCTTGATTGATTGTAGATGTAACCCAAAACGACCTTGCTGTCAGTGTAGAAGTGGACCTCATCCATTTCGATACACAGTTCTTGTAGTACGAAGTCAGCAATTTCCACTGCCAAGACGGCTCCACAGAGTTCGAGCCTGGGAATGGTATGGTCGGGCCTCGGGGCTAGCTTCGCCTTGCCGAATACCAATCCAACGTAGCTTTGTCCGTTGGTGTCCATCACCTTCAGGTATGCAACCACTGCTATGGCTTCAGTGGAGGCGTCTGAGAAGACGTGGAGTTCTTTCCTTCCGCTAGAGGCAAGGGAGATTTTGGTGTAACATCTCGAGATGTGAATGTTGTTCAATCCGCACAACGACTGTTTCCAAGCTTCCCATTTTTGCTCTTTGTCGGAAGGGAGTGGGGTATCCCAATCCTTGACGGTTTCAGAGAATTGTCTCAACAAGGATTTGCCTTGTATAGTGATAGGCGCTACGAATCCGAGCGGGTCGAATAAGCTGTTCACTATGGAAAGGACGCCACGTTTCGTGAACGGTTTGTCTGAGCAATTTACTTGAAATCCGAAGGAGTCGGCTGCGAGATCCCATCTGATGCCGAGGCTCCTCTGCACGGGTGGGTTGTCTAGCCCCAAGTCAATGTCCTTGAATCCAGGGACGTGGTCGCCCGAGTCAAAGGCTCTCATTACGGCCGGGTTGTTTGAAGCGATTTTGTGTAGCCTAAGTTTTGCCTGGGCCAGCATACTTTGGGTCCTTTTGAGCAAATCAATGGCTGCTTCCTCGGTGGGTAGTGATTTGAGTCCGTCATCTACGTAAAAGTCTTTTTCAACAAAGTCTCTCGCGTCTGTGCCATACTCTGACTCTCCCTCTGACGCGGTTCTTCGGAGACCATAGGTTGCTACTGCGGGTGAAGGGCTGTTCCCGAAAACGTGGACCCTCATTCGATATTCCACCATCTCTTTATTGGTGTCATTGTCCTTGTACCACAGAAATCTGAGGAAGTTCCGGTGATCCTCCCTGACTAGGAAACAGTGGAACATCTGTTCGATATCAGCAGTGATGGCGACAAGTTCTTTTCTGAACCTCAGCAACACTCCTACTAAGTTGTTTGTTAGGTTGGGGCCGGTGAGGAGAACATTGTTAAGGGATACGCCTCCATGTTTGGCGCTGGAGTCAAAGACAATCCTGATCTGGTTCGGTTTCCGTGGGTGGTATACACCAAATGAAGGCAGATACCAGCACTCTTCATTCTTCCTTAAGGATGGAGCGGGTTCCACGTGGTTGTTGCGAAATATCTTGTCCATGAAGGCAACGATATGTTCCCTCATCTCAGGCTTGTTGTTCATTGAACGCTGCAGAGAGTTAAATCTGGTCTGAGCTTGGTCTCGGTTGTTTGGGAGTCTTACCCTGGTGGATCGGAAGGGTAGTGGAGAGACCCAGTGGTTGGTTTCGTCTTTAGAGAACGTACGGTCCATTATCTCGATGAACTCTCTGTCCTCCACTGACAAGGCTACCTTATCGTCGTCCTTGGTCGTGTGAAAGACTGATCTTCCTAAGTTGTCGGTACGCAGGGAAGAAGCGACGTCAGGTAGCTGTATTGAGTCTGGGGGCTTCTCCTTCACTTCATAGTGATGAGGACATGGTCTTAGGCAGGTTGTGCGCCCATCTGCATGCACGTAGGTCCTAAAAGAGTCGATTTCTGATCGATCAACACACACATTTCCTATGACTACCCATCACAAGTCCAGTCTCTGGGCGTATGGTGCATAGTCAGGTCCGTTGCACTGTTGTCGCACCTTGTGTACCCTCAGGTTGTCTCTGCCGAGCAGGAGTAGAATCTCCGCGTTGTTGTCTATAGGTGGGATAACGCTCGCGAGGTGTTTCAGGTGTGGTTGATGAAGTGCAGCTTCTGGGGTAGGAATTTCACTCCTGTGGCTGGGTATTTGGTCACATTCAACGAGAGTTGGTAGAGGTATTTCAGTCTTCCCATTGATAGGAGAAGCAATGAATCCCCGGGCTCTTCTGCCGTTAGTCTCTATGCGGCCTGAGCAGGTGTTCAAGGTGTAGGGTTCTGATGGTCCACTAATTCCGAAGGCTTCAAAGAATTTGGTTCCTGCCAGGGACCGGTTGCTTTGGTCGTCTATGATGGCATACACCTTCATCGCCTTTTCTGGGCGTCCCTCGGGATAAACCTTGATGAGGCATATTCGGGCACAACATTTCTCCATTCGGCCCTCTCCACATACCTCTGAGCATGAGCAGGAAACAGTTGTGGCGGTGTCAGTCTGATTCTGTGGCTCCCCGCCATGACTTGGAGCGGGAGCGGTGGTGACTGTAGCCGGTGTGTCTCTAGCTAGCCGAGTAGGGTGCATGGCTGAAATGTGCTTTTCGCTGTGGCACTCCCCACACTTGACTGTGGATTTACAGTCCTTGGCCATGTGCTCAAGTGATGCGCAGCATTTGAAGCAAATCCCAAGCTCAGTGAGGATCTTCTTGCGCTCCTGTAAGGTTTTGGATCTAAACCCCTTGCACTTGGTCAGTGAGTGTGGTTTTTTATGGATGGGACATTCACGATTGAAAGACTTATCTCGTGGTGAGACAGTGTTCTGTTCGTCTGTGGGCGTTGCGGGTGATGGTAGTTCGGTCTTTCTAACACTCACAGCTCTCTTAGTGTCTCTGCGTTTTTGTATAGCACTTTCATACCTTGATGCTGGAGTTGCTGCAGCTGCCGAAGTGTTGGATTCTAGGAAGTCGAGGCTGGGGTCATTCCTCATCTGGGCCTGCTCGTCAATGAATCTGCAGAAGTGGATAAATGGGGGAAAGGTGACGTCGTTCACTCTTTTGTACCTTGAGACTGACGTTGCCCAGACTGTATGGCAGCTTCACCACGATTGGGTTTACTCCATGGGCTGAATCCAGATAGCACAGCCCGGACAGACGAGGGTCTCTTTTGGCGAGCTCCAGCTCCATGAGCAGATCACTTAGGTCTTGAAGCTTGTGGACTTCTTTAAGGTTGATCTTTGGGAAATCCTGCAGTCTCTTGAATAGGGCTTTCTCTATTGCTTCCGCGCTGCCAAAGGTGCGTTCCAGCCTTTGCCATGCGGCGGCGAGACCTGCTTCTGCTTGTCCTACATAGACGGTTCTGAGGCTCTTGATACGGTTTGAAGAGCCTGGGCCCAACCACTTGATCAGGAGGTCGAGTTCCTGTTCTTCGGTTAGGTTGAGATTGGCGATGGCTGCCTTGAAGGTTGCTTTCCAGGCCATGTAGTTCTCTGCACGATCATCGAAATTCACAAGACTAGTACTGATTAGCTCTCTGCTCACCATGAACCTGGAAAACTCGGACATGTCCGACTTCTCACCACTTGCTGCCACGACAACTCGTGATGCTCCTGTGGCGTATGGGCCGCCTGGCGTGAATGGATGAGCTGTTTCCGGGTAGAATGATGCTGCTGCAGGGTTGAGCTGTGGTTTAGCCCTTGAAGAATCTGACGAATACCGCTTGAGCTGTGAAGGTGGGCCAGGAAACGCTGGGTTGCCATCTTGTGGTGGTGACTGTGTTTGAGAGGGTATCTCTCGGCGACTGTCGTTAATTAGCTCGGGCGCCTTCAAGGGTACTGGCACCTTTAAAAGTATGTTGGAGGTTTTGGTGTCGTTGACTTGGACGGTACTGTAGATCGGGGTCGCTACAGGTACCCGGTTTAGCACATAGTCTCTGGTGCGATCGACTGGATCATCCGTTTCCAGTGGTGGCGAGTTAGCTGGATCAAGACCTTGGATCAATGCCTGCTCAAGTAGTCTTACTTTAGCTAGCGCAACCTCCTCTTCCATCTGTGACCGAAGGATCTGTATTCGAGCCTCTGCTTCGGTCCTTTTTGCTTCCATCTCCGCTTCCGCCCTTTTTGCCTCTGCCCTTTTTGCTTCCACTTCTGCTTCTGCCCTTTTTGCCTCTGCCCTTGCTTCTGTCCTTTTTTCTTCTGCTTCTCTCTCAGTGAAAGAACGTCTCACACTGGATTCCTCTGCTATTATGCGGGCCTCTAATATCCTGTCGCTCATGGTTGAACTTCTTGAGGATGATGAACTGGATGCCCGAGAGGAACGTTTAGATGAGCTCGATCGGTGTGATCTGGTTTCTTGCAGGTGAGAGATACGGTGTTCGGCCTTGTTTATGGCGTGTCGGACCTTGGCATCTCTCCCTTTGTCCGTCTCTAGCGCCTTACTGAGGCCTGAGAGAGATTCATCAGAATTAAAGTCTTTTAGAAGGGCAATGTACCTTGTTGACAGTCTCTTGTATCCTTCATGGGCGGCGTTCAGCCGTTCCATAACAGATTGTAAGCTTGTTCTTCCAGGCGTTCACTTAGCTCATCTTTCATAGCGTGATAGTTTTCAATTGTCTTTACCGTTGGTTTGGAAGAACGTTTTGGTCGGGTAACTTGGTCTGCTTGAGACGTGGGGTCTGCCTCCTGGGCTTCATCGTGGACGGTATCAGGTTGTATTTGCTCTGTTTCAGCAGTGGGAGCCTTTCCGAGGTCCTTTTCGGCCATTTTGAATAAAGGTGTACTGTCTCTTTAAAAAACTCAACTTTTGAATAGGGGTCCGAAAATCGCTGTGCGGCTCTGCGGGAACTCCCGGATGGGATTCCCAAAGTGGCTTTGACGAAACTTGGGGTTCGCAGCTCGCCGATGTGCAGTAATGAGGTATAGTGTACTGCAGGCTTATGGAAGCGATGTGGCCAGAAGGAAACCGCAGGTGCATAAAAACAGTTCTTTATAACAGTACAGGCAGAGCTGATACAAGATGTGGCAGGTGGGAGAGCTTCCTCTAGGCTTGTCCAGACGTGCACTGCTGCAGGCAGACAGGTACACAAGGCTTGTTGCTGGGCAGATTAATGCACAGAGGGACAGGGCACATGGGGATTGATAGCTGGATGTTGGGCTGTAGGGCAGTTTTCTAGCTGCTAGGAGCTTTTAGGCAGAGTTTTTGACTGTTCTGTTCCCACTTAAAGGCGATAAAGGCACGCTGGTTGTATAATGGGGTGAGAGTTCTTTCTTACCTTTGTACTTCCAGTAAGAGGGGCAGACAGGACCCGGAGCAGCGTCTCAGATAAGCGTACACACGTTAGGATGAAAACAATGTTGGTTTATTCCGTAGATGAATGATCCAAAACATGGCATTGAAATCTTGTATGAAGCTTGTCTCTGCAGTCGCTACTTGTGGGTCAAAAACTTTGCTTCTCCAGCTCCATGAGGATCGAACTCTCTGCAGTAAAAGATGTCTCCTAATGACTGGGCAAACAGGAAGAGACAAGCAGCACATGCAGGAGCCACACCCCCATGGGCTGGACAAGGAAAGGCAGAAAGAATTGAAAGGTCTGGCCAGCAGGTGGCAGCAGAGACAAGCATCAATATAACAGTTTAATCTATAAAACAGGATTGAAACAGCACACTTTCTTTTCTCCATGCTCAATGTGGTACACACAAGGACACAGGACAGAGGTTGAGTCAACTTTAATCCATGTCAACTGGCTGCAAGTGTGATTTAGTTATTGCCAACACCTGTTAGGTGCCACAGGTAAGTTACAGGTGCTGTTAATTACACAAATTAGAGAAGCATCACATGATTTTTCTAACAGTGCCTTTACTTTCGTCCACCCCCTTTTTTATGTTTGGTGTGGAATTAGATCCAATTTGGCTTTAATAAAATTCTTTTTGTGTTTTTTTCATTGAAGACAAATTAAATGAAGATAACAATACCAATGAATTTATGATGTCAATCATTTTCAGTAAGAAACTGACAGAATTGCAGGGGTGTCAATACTTTTGGTCACAATTGTATGACATACATCGATGATAAACACATAGAGAAGAGATAGATAGAAATGATATACATACATTAAGTATAGATTGAGACACATAGACGACAGATGATAGAAACATAGATGATAGATATAAGATAGGCGGCCGTCACACGCACAGATATCTTTAGCGATATTGTAAGCGATCACGTGCACGCGCAATCGCTTACAATATCGCTCACATCGCTGGTGAGATGTCACACAGACAGACTCACCAGCGATGTGGAGCCGCGATCTCGCTCGTTACTATGTTACACATCGGGTAACTAGGCGCCGCGCGTCGCTTAGTTACCCGACGTGTACCATAGTTACCATCTCCCAGCATAGGCGCGGTCGCTGGGAGATGGATCATCGTGGTGTCATACACCACGATGAAAGAGATCGTTGCATCGTTCATCGCTAGATCTGAGAACCGAACCTCAGATCAGCGATGTCACGATCAAGCGATTTACCATCGTAAATCGCTTGATTACATGCAACGATATCTTGCCCGATATCGCTTAAGCGATCAAAAAGGAGATCGCTTAAACGATATCTGGCAAGATATCTCAGCGTGTGACGGCCCCCATACATAGATAAATAATAGATAGATACAGGGATAGATAGACTTACATTATACAATAAGATGTGTTTTTGTTGTGCTTACGTTGATACAATGTACATGAAAGCACATTTGTGTTAAATTTTTCCATTTTAATAAAAAGTTACCTTTTACCTACTTTATTTTCATTTTACCACAA
>JARQOC010000004.1:110595139-110657431 GCA_033576535.1 Allobates femoralis
AGGGCTACAGCCAGGTTTAAATCATGATGGAGGCTTAAAAAACCTTTTTGAGGGGGGCTTGTATACCAGTAAATGAGGGCTATATATCGGGTTTTTGGAGCTATATACCAGTGAGGGGGTTTTATATCCCAAAGTGATGGGGGCTATATCCCCAGGATTACCAAGAGGGGGGGCTATGTATCATGATGGGGGGCAAAATATTTAATGAGGGGGGCTTTTTATACCAGGAGGGGAAAATATATAAATCGGGGAAAGGGGGCTATATACCAGTGAAATTTGTCTATATACCAGTAAAAGGGGGCTAAAACCAGTGATAGGGTCTATATCCCCAGTAAAGGGGGGCTAAAATACTAGTGATGCGGGCTATATACCAGGTTTACCCAGTTTGGGGGCTATATACCAGTGATGGGGGGCTATATACCAGAAAAGTGGGGGTTTATGTACTTTGAGGGAAAGGGGTCAATATACCAGGATAAAGGGGGCCATTTACCATGATGAGGGGTTTAATCCCCAGGAGGGGGGGGTTATAAAAAAGGGATGGGGGTGGCTGCATTTCCCACCCTAGGCTTATCCGATTCAATAAGTTTTCCCATTTTTGGGGGGTAAAATTAGGGGCTTCGGCTTATACTGGGGTTGGTTTATACTCCGAGTGTATACAGTAAGTCTGCAAAGATAAGTTGTGAATGTGAAAATTCATCATGGCGTCTGAACAAAATGAATGAATAAAAAAAGGATGACTCCCCAACAGGACAATTTTCATCTATAAGATACCTAATGTCAGAAGTAAATAATTATTTGTGATAATAATAATTCTTTTTAGTTGGGTGGTTTCTGAAACTTCCGCGTCTTATGATTAAATCATAGCAATAACTCTGAGCATCTCCTTACCATTGAATTGATGCACTAGAAGTTTCAGGTTCCTGCATTTCAAATATATTTTGGATCGACCGCATTGCCCCAAGTGATGTACCATGTACTGTTGGTGGTTTTGATGATGTATACCTGTAACAATGTTGGTTATTATAACAAAGTTCTGTACTGCTGGTGTTTCTGATGAATTTCTGTACTACTAGTATTTATACTAACGAAGTTCTGTACTGCTGGTGTTTCTGATGAATTTCTGTACTACTAGTATTTATACTGATGAATTTCTGTTCTGCTGGTGTTTCTAGTGATGTATTCTCTACTGCTGATCGTTCTGGTGATATATTTCTGTACTGATGAGGGTTGAGATGCTGTGTTTGTGTACTGATAAGGTATTGGAGGGATGGTGCAGGGCTGTTGTATACGAAGTTGACGTGCCATACAAGGCCTTAGTGTCAATCTGCGCCCTGGCCACCTCCCCAGTGCAAAAAGGTTTTAAATCACACTCAATAAAGTCAAATAGTCCCAGACAACTTTGGACCCATCCCACCCACAGGGATCAGCAAAGATGCTGGGGCAGCTATTGGACAGCACTCACTTATGTCACATTGAGGCTGGGGTCACACATGAGGCTTGCATCCACTAAAACCTACCTTTTTTCAAAGTTGAACATGTTGAAAAACGAAACTGTTAACTGATCCATAGGCTCCAATGCAAAAAACACAGTGTCAAAGTGCACTTCTAAAAACGCTATGCGTTTTTGCATCAGCTACAAGAAACGCTGCTAGCAGCGTTTTTGTGTGCTGTAGCAAAAACGCATGTGTTTTTTTAACATGGGACCCTATCGGAAACGCATTTGTTAATGCATGGTACATATAGGTACCATGCGTTAATGCATGCCTTAACGCTAGCGTTAATTTTGCATCAAAATGACAACAGAAAAAAATGCCAAGCAGTAAAGGAGGCTTCTAAAAAACTGTCTCCCAAGTGTGACCCAGCCTTATCACGCACTCAGTATCTTTCAAGCCTTCAGTTAAAAGAGATCCTTAGAATGGCAGACAGGGGGTGATAGTTGCTATTCCCAGTACGTTTTCCAGGAGATTTGACCTGGTAGATGTGGATAGCAGGCTACAAAGGCCTTTCTCTTTACATTCATCGAAATCTTGGCCCAGGGTTGACCCAGTGGGTCTGGCCAAATTGGTTTCTTGGGGCTCTTACCATGTCTCCCACAAATGCAGCTTGCTTCTTTTTACTTTTAGTTACTCTGACTCATAGCAAATAAGGTGACTACATCCTGCATCCTGTTTTTCTAGCTTCCAAAAACTGAATCCCTAGTGGATTTACTACTTAACTTTAACTCCTTCCCTAACTCAAAGTTACACTAGGGAAGCAGTATTTTCTGCAATAGCAGGTAGGTGGCCACATAACACCATTAAATACACCTTTCACAATCAGGTACACATCCCAAATTCACACAAAATACACATGCATGTCTGCAACATAGTACCTACAAGGATGTGATGTCTTCCAAGGCAGGGCAGCACCACCCTAGACACCCTGCAGTGGGCTTTAGTGATGTATTTTAGTACTGCTGGCTGTTCTGGTGATGTTTTCTTGTGCTATTATTGGTTCTCACCCTGCACACATGTAACTATCCATAACTTGTGAAATTATGTTTACAAGTCTATGTTAAAGTGTTGTACCATCTGACAAGTTAAGGTTTACTATGTTTCTAATTATTATTATTATTATTTGTTTATATAGCACTATTAATTCCATGGGGCTGTACCTGAGAGGGGTTACATACAAAATTATAGATATAATTTACAGTAAACAAATTAACAATGACAGACTGGTACAGAGGGGAGAGGACCCTGTCCTTGCAGGCTTACAGTCTACAGGATAGTGGGGAGGAGACAGTAGGTCGGGTTGCGGTAAATCCGGTGGCGGTGGTGCGGCAACTCTGTCATTGCAGGCTGTAAGCTTTCCTGAAGAGATGGGTTTTCAAGTTCCGTCTGAAGGATCTGAGCATGGTGGATAATCGGATGTGTTGGGGGGTATAATTCAAAAGGATGGAGGATATTCTTGAGAAATCTTGGAGGCGGTTGCGTGAGAAACACATAAGTGTGGAGGAAAGGAGGAGGTCTTGCGAGGGTCAAATATGACATGATGGAAGATAGTGGGAGATTATGCTAGGAGCAGGAGTAAACTGTGCGATGCATCTGTAGTCACTCTATGTGATTGTAGACTTCTGACTTCTCACAATGCGCAGTACATGCCGTTAGGAGTCTGTTGTGCTGGTGGTGAGGCTGAGAGGTCATGAAACATCAAGTATGCAATTTTCAGACAGGCAGTCAAGTGCCAACTAGACATGTGTGGCCTCATTCAATGAAAATGAATTGAGCAAGGCCAGACAAATTTAGTCAGGATGTGGCCAGGAGTATACAAATCACATAACTTAACTCGAATGACCGTCCACTTTTGCCAATAGCACAGGAAAATCCGAAAAGTGTGCAGCGCATGGTCTGTGAGAATTCAGAAATCTGCAGTTACCTAGAATGACTGCTGACTTTCATCTCAAACCTGGAAAACCCTTTTGATTATAAAATTAAGCACTGTAGCCCAATACTAACAAGATGTAATATGCTCACTGTTGGGATGCTGGTTGCAGCAGACATCACATGTCCACTTCATTCATATGCGATTTTTATACTTACGATCATCTAATATATAATTCCCCTAACACACTTCCGTAAGTTTCGTTTCTGTTTCAGTCGTTGTGGCCGTTGGCGTGCGGCGCCCACGCGACCTGTGAAGCATTGCCCGCGCAGCGGGCATTGCGAGCCGTTGCAGCGAGCCATTGCCCACGTATACCCCGCCGACCCCGCCAGAACGCCAGCTCTGGCGGTGGCTACAAGCGCCGAGCAATGAGAATACAGCAGGCTGGAGCTACAGACTTCGTCGCTCCGACCGACGAGAGCCGAGCGCCGTGGTCGAAAACAGAACCAAGTGCCTGGCCATGCACAGCTCTAAAGACTTCTATGTATCTCAATGGGCAGTGAGGCGCTATGCTCATTGGTCGGCGCCAGCACACAGCGACCAATGAGCTTCGCGCCTCACTTACAGCGGTAAATTTGAAACTCAAAGTCCTCCATGTATCTCGATGGCCAGTGAGGCGCTATGCTCATTGGTCAGCGCCAGCACACAGCGACCAATGAGCTTCGCGCCTCACAGCGGTAAATTTGAAACTCAAAGTCATCCATGTATCTCAATGGCCAGTGAGGCACTATGCTCATTGGTCGGCGCCAGCACACAGCGACCAATGAGCTTCGCGCCTCACTAACAGCGGTAAATTTGAAACTCAAAGTCCTCCATGTATCTCAATGGGCAGTGAGGCGCTATGCTCATTGGTCGGCGCCAGCACACAGCGACCAATGAGCTTCGCGCCTCACTTACAGCGGTAAATTTGAAACTCAAAGTCCTCCATGTATCTCAATGGCCAGTGAGGCACTATGCTCATTGGTCGGCGCCAGCACACAGCGACCAATGAGCTTCGCGCCTCACAGCGGTAAATTTGAAACTCAAAGTCCTCCATGTATCTCAATGGGAAGTGTGGCGCTTCTCTCATTGGTCGCGGCATCGCCCAATCTGAACAGCGCCTCGCGAAAGCCGCCATTTTATGAATTCAAATTTCGCGGCCGCCATTTTAGACCGCGAATTTTGAATTTTTACCTCACACATCATTCCTACTTTGACAATCCTGTCACAGCGACGTCGGGAAGCAAGCTCCTGTACATTATCAACCCTAAATCAGATAATATATCTTTTTTTGGTTAACAGTATTATTACTGCGTATATTGTACTCATGACAGTAGCAACATTAACCCCTTACATTCCGTTTTATCTGTAATTTCTATAACACAGTGTGTAGTTGTACTGCCACTGCAAAGTTAACCCCTTATATACCATTTCTGCCTTAACTCCATACTTTGTAGTCTCTATTACTACTGCCAGTAGGAACATTAACCCCTTATATTCCATTATTGTTGTTATTTCTATTACACAGTGTATAGTTGTAATGACACTGCGAAATTAACCCATTATATACCAGTTCAGCATTAACTGCATATTTGGTAGTGTTTATAACTACTGCCACTGGTGTGTATATATGTGTGTATGTAGTCACTTCCGTCACTTTGTCCGCACTTCCCTCACTTTGTCCGCAGTTCCCTCACTTTGTCCGCACACATATACACCCACACACACTCCGCTATACTTACCACCGGCCCTGCATCAGCCGCCTGGATCCTCAGTCGACATGTCGCCACCCCCCATCTACTGGATCCAATATAGCGTCCAAGAAGTCTCGCCAAACTTCCCGGACTCCATATTGGATCCAGTCGTCCGCGGGCGGCGACATGTCGACTCAGGATCCAGGCGCCAGGGAAGACGCAGGGTCGGTGCTAACTATAGCGGAGTATGTGTACGTGTGTGTGTGTATGTATGTGTGTGCTGACCACTCTGCCCCCAGCGCTGCGCTGACCACTCTGCCCACGCCACTGTGCTGACCAATCTCACCACACTCACTGCTAACCACTGAGTCACCGCACTCACTGCTAACCACTGAGCCACCGCACTCACTGCTAACCACTGTGCCACCGCACTCACTGCTAACCACTGAGCCACCGCACTCACTGCTAACCACTGAGCCACCGCACTCACTGCTAACCACTGAGCCACCGCACTCACTGCTAACCACTGAGCCACCGCACTCACTGCTAACCACTGAGCCACCGCACTCACTGCTAACCACTGGGCCACCGCACTCACTGCTAACCACTGAGCCACGGCGCAGTGCTAACCACTGAGCCACCGTATACTCTGCTACCCACTGAGCCACCATATACTCTGCTACCCACTGAGCCACCTGTATACACACAATTCATTTCACCGCACTCCCCTAACTATTAGTAAATAAACTATATATGGATTCTAGACTACCCGATTCTTTAGAATTGGGCCGCCATCTAGTGTGACATAAAGCTTTTCTTCCTGTTTCTCAGTTTTTGAGCTTTGAGAGAATTAAATAGATCAGTTTGTTGACACGTAGCTGTAAGTGTGGAAATCACATATGAATGAACGGTCACAGGTTGACTACGCAAACTGCTTGGAGAAAGGGAGGTGCCAAACTGAATTCTTGCCCTGGATACCAGAAAGCCTAGATACCTTTGCTGAAACCTTGCTGGCCGTGCCTCTGTAACTGAAAGCCAGAGGCTACTGTGAAGAATAAAGTTAGTTTCCCTAAGGAAGCTGGGCATTCACTTTAAAATTCTATTAACCTGTAGATTAATGTTGCACTCCAGGGTGTGGGGTACTCGGGTATTAGGCGGCAATAAGGGTTTAACTTTGTCATGGGGAATGGCGGCCTCGCCTGATCCCGTATCCTGGGGGCAATGGTCTTGAAAAAGGGGATTATTTACAAGGATTATGTACAAGTTTGTCGTGACGCCACCTGCAGTACCTGGTGAGATATCACCAGTGCCGCTACAGTCCTCCGGAGGTTGGTGGTATTGCGACAGTGATGGTGTAGTCCTCCGCAGGCAGGACTGGGACCTCCGGGGCAGCGTAGTGAGGGTGAGCAGGGTGTAGTGGAGCTGAGTTTGTACAGGGAGAGTTGGAATAGTCTATAGAGGGGCGCGGTAAGTGAAGAGGAAGGATGCACGCACACAGAAGAAGTCTCTTTTACCTTATTACTGGTGTTAGGCAGGTAAACGTTCCAGGGCACTGACGGGTGACCAGGCTGCACAGTGGGTTCCCACAGCAAGTGGGTATAAGGCCTCCTCTAATTGTGAAGTTGTTGAAGCACAGCCTGCTGCAGCCTGACTTGCCTACACTCTCTTCATCTGTCTATTTCTCTCTCCTCCTGTGCGGTCTCCGGGATGACCCTCTCTGGACACTGCAGCGATCTGCTGTTCCTGGCTCCCTCTCTTGACCCTCCTGGGAGACCGGGTACCTGGAGCTTACACAGTGTGACAGGGTTTTCTGTGGGCCTATAGTTCCCCGCAGATGCGGATCCCCAATATCCGGCTTTCTCCTGGAACGAACTCTCTCCCGAGCTATTTGCTTTTATACCTGCTTTAAGTTCCCTGCCTTCATTCTCACTTAGGCTGTGGGACGCTGAAGGGCCACTCCGGGTCACTAGCTCGAGCCTGTACGCAGCACCGAACACCAGGACTTCCCTGCAGCTCTTCTAGCGTCTGCACACACTCTGACTAACTCCTCCCCCAGCAGCAGTATATATAGGGGATCTTGCCTAAGGGCAGCAAGTGGTGCTCTGCCTACTGCGCCGAGGTGGAAGGTGTTGTTTGTAGTAGATACCTGCTGTGGAAACCCAGCTGTGCATTAGAGAGATCTGTGGTTACCTGTGTGAGCAGGGCGCCAGATTAACCCTATACCTGTAGGTTATTAGTGTTTGGGAACATGGTAGGTTCCTTTAAAGCTTCCTCTAGTGTTGTCTTCAAAAAGACTTACATTACATTGTATTGAATTAAAATGTATGTTTATATCTAGAATATAAAGCTTTCTATGAGTAAAATGAGACCATGACCAACCAGTATATAAAGAAATTAATGACATAAGAAATTGAACTGAATAAACTTCATACAAACTGTTCCTCAACGATGATTTTAAAGACCACATTTCTCCTCAAATTAAGACAATGTGCCTCCCTACCCATTATAAAAGATTTAGGAAAGTTTAAGATATTTTGAGTTACTTGACAAAAAGACTAACATTTTTCCTCTATTTAGTTAACCCTCGATATTCAGGTTTTGACAGTCAATCTCTGAAATACAAGGCTTTACATTTTATACACCGCTAGCTCTCATCCACTGGACTGTGCTGAACAGCATATTAGATTACGTAATCCGTACTCGAAACTTTTAATGTTCCTGCCTCTTAGCGCTTCATGTTCTGCATTTCTACACTGATAATTTATTAGAAAGTGTAATCCACTGAGGCAATTACCACACGTTTGTAATCAGGAAATTCAGCTGCTTTGTCTTCTGCTGGTTGGTATGCAATTCATGAAGGTTTGGACTAATTTTCTCAGATTGAAAAAATTGTCAATAAAGCCTCGGGCACAACATCTGTTACGTTGGTTTGACCGGGAAACCACAGGGTGGGACAGAGTCATGTTAAGAAAACTTCATATCTTTGAACGGAGATGTAACATCACATGGAGATGATATCCTTTGTAGTCACTTTGAACTGATTTACTTATATTAGGACCCTAGGACAACACAAGTTCACGTTAAACAACCCTAATAATGTACAGATCCATATTATTTTGGAATGTGGTTCCAATTTTTCTTTATATTTTTTATTTTTATGCTGACTCTTCAAGTTATAATTGGAGATGAATTTGTCAAATTCTTTGACATTCACAGGTATCAGAGTGAATTCAAATAAGTTGTGTTTCGATCCGCACTAGTTGCCAAGTATATTTCTGGCCCATTTTATCATGTTGCAGATCACTGTGTGACTTCAGAGGCGTGACCGCTGTGTGGGATTTCGAAAATGCTTTGCAGCAATGACATCACATGGTGTACACTCTACAACAATGGTATGGTGTGGTATATGGGATGCAAAGATAGTGGGGCCACTCTTCATCAATGGAATCATGTAGCAATTTTAGATATCCAGTGGCATTGAGGTTTCCATTGATGAAGAATGGTCCCATTATCTTTGTACACCATATACCACACCACACCATCAATGTTTGTGTTCCAACAGTCTTGGAGGAATTTATCCACTGTGGGTTAGTGTCAGACCAATAGTGGTGGTTTTGTTTGTTAACTTCACTATTCACAAAAAAGTTTGCCTCATCACTCATCTGAAGGCAATTGTCTATGCTGTGAAAATACGAGATGTGCAGCATCTGAAGCAACTGATACTGGAAGCCTGTGCAGCATTTCTTCTGCAGTGTTGCTATCAGTGTGTCAGGAGTGGGAGAAGAGGGTTGTATTGGCAATCCAACACAATGGGCAGCACTTTGAACACATTTTATAAGTGGTCATAAACTTGTAAATAACTCATGAAATAATAAAGCTAGGTTACAACCAAGCACACCATTGTTTTTCTTATGAAATTCTCAATGAATTTGATGTGACACATGACCCTCTTCCCATTGAAAAAAATAAAGTTGGATCCAAAATGGCCATCTTCAAAATGGCCAACATGGTTACCACCCATCTGGAAAGGTTTTCCCCCTCCCATATTCTAATGTGCCACAAATAGGAAGTTGATATCACCAACCACTCCCATTTTATTTAGGTGCATCTATATTAATGGTCCACCCTGTAGTTTTAATAAACTATTTTGCGGTAAATATATTTGCCTGAAAAATAACTCTCAAATGGGTGCTGCATTCCCTGTTTACTGTATTTTACAGGCTATAAGGAGAGGAGCTATCGTAGCCTGTATAAAAGAGTAAGCAGGGAATGCAGCACCCATTTGAGAGTTATTTTCCAAGCACATTTATTTGCTGCAAAATAGTTTTTTACAGCTGCACTTTCCGAACCTGTTGCATTTTAAACTTTTAAATTCAAAGGATTCTTTTTAGCATTCGCTGAAAAACTCTGTTTTACTACAAACTTTCACTGATAATTATTGTAAATGTAGTGGTACAGAACAGTATACACAGAAGTAATACTGCCAAATGCCTATTTGGCATTATGTCCTTTATTGACTCCTATCTTTCTGTGTCTTTCCAGAATACAGGCCACACTTATATAAATGCTCACAGCCATTGGAAAACCTTCAAGAACTGCAGCCAACAGATAAAGCCTGTGGGATATTAGATAACAGCGTGGTTTTATTCAGGGATGCCGCAGTGTTGTTCACTAGATCTTCCATCTGTGGATAGATAAACATTTGGAAATATTTCAACAGTCTCCGCAGAGTCAATGTTACTTCTCACTGACAGAAAGCAGCGGGGACACCAAGAAATTATCAAAGTATCTCACCGTGGGAAGCAACCATTTTGGGGTGATATGTCTTGACCTTGAGCCTTAGTAGAGATTTACTGTACCTGTGTTAATGTGAAACTGTCCCAGACTAGCAAAAAAATGAAAAATTGGATTTATTTGAGTTTGTTCCTTTAATAAGCAGTCTGGCCCCTGTTTGGAAACCACAAATCCTCGCAGTGCATAGTGCTGGCGCTGGGAGGATTTGTAAGTCTGCAGTCACATACAATGATGCAGAATTATTAGCTTAGAGTGGACAAGTCCTTTAAAGGGGTTTTCCATTGAAGAAAATTTGTGTTCCCGTTACAAAAAAAATCTTGTACATTGCTCACCATGCCAGGGTTAAGCACTTCTTCTCTGCCGCTGCTCCCCAAAGCTGTTATTGTCTACAGCCCTGTCATCATGTCAACAGCATTGCAATTAATCAGTGCATCCAGCGGGTTGTGCAGTCTACATGAGTAGAGCCACTGAGCTGACTGATGGGCTGCAGCGCTGTCAGCACGTCATCAGCGCCACCGACAACAGCAGACAGAACAGTGGCAAAGACTGTGCTGAACCCAGGAAGGATAATTAAAGCACAGTTTGTTTTTTACAAAAAATTGTGCCTTCAGACATAAATTTTCTAAAAATAGATACACCCTTCAATGTTAAGTAATATTAATGTCAAATTCCCTTAAAATACAATTCTTTATATGAAGGATTCAATGACAGAACTTTTTACCCTTCTGCCTGTGTACGATTCATTTTTAGCTCTTTTATTTTATTGAATCTAAAACCCATAAAATTGGAGATGTTTAAATTAATTAATATTTTACACTCCGTTGGATTTTAGTTACGTACAGTGAATACTGAGAGGAGGAAGAACATAGTATTTCTGTCTCTAGCTTCACATTTTCAAATTGCACATGTAAGCTCATGAGTATATGGATCAAAATATTAGAACTTTACAATTTAAGGCTTCTTTCACATCACCGTTTTATGCTGATGTGCGACAGATCCGGCAGGTGGCGCCACATCTGCCGCATATGCCGCCTAATGGCCGACTTTTGGACCAGATCCGGCAAGCCCCATGCATTGTCTATGGGGCTTGCGGTGCCGTGCGGTCCTGTCGGATGCGGCAGATCCGGCACTTGCGGCCGCGAAAAAAAAAACGCCGCTTGCAGCCGTTAGGATCTGCCACACATCAGCGTGACCGCTGATGTTAAAAGAGCTTTAAAAGATCACAATTGTTTCAATAAAATGAGCAAAAATCAATAGTAGAAGGATCGAAAACATTTTAAATATATTATCCAGAAATATACTTCTTTCTCCACTTTTAAGCAACTTCTTCCCCTCTTTATCATGAACTCATTATATACTCTGAAAAACAGCTCATCTTGGTTAAAGCAAGATGGACCAATGGATGTTGAGGTGTCAGGTTACTACTCAGAGGCTGGACAGACATCTGTCTAGATTGATTTAGTGAATCCTGCTTTAAGCAGGGGGTTGGACTAGATGACCGAGGAGGTCCCTTCTAGCTCTACCATTCTAGAATTCTACGATATTCCTCCTATTACATTTTATCTAGAGGAGAGGAGGAGTAAAGAGCACTCAGCACCATGAAAAACTAAGAAGACAAGAGCAGATTGTGCTGCAGCTTTCAGCATATATATTTTACTTTAGTGCTGGACTCACAGCCACACAACTCAACCCCCCTGTATAACATCTTACATGTAGCTTTTCCTTCTGTTGTGTGCTACAGAGAAGAAAAAGTGCTTTGTATGTGGCACCCCAAGGGTTAATGAGCCACAGAAACATCAATACAGGTTTACTCCCCACACAACACTACACTAAAAGTGGGAGGAGTTTAGGTGGCACCTGCACTAGTGGGAGGAGCTAAGTTGTTTACCACAGAGCAGGAGTAACAATTAGTTCAGTTCAGAGGAGAGTGGAGTTGGAGTTTGAGTCTGGAGCAGGAGCAGAGCCAAGTAGAAGTGGAGGTCCTGAGAGGTCTGAGGAGAGGAGACAGAGGAACAGAGGAACATACCTGGGATAAAGAGTTACCCCAAAAACTTGACCCCGGGGAGGCGCTTAAGACGGATACCGGATCAGAGGCTGTGCTTGAGACAGACAGGACAGTAATCACCAGCATAGTGAAGGTCCACCATCTCCACAGCACCATAGCAAAGCAACACAGAGGAGTCAGTGACACAGAGGACTCAAGTTGCCCAGCAGATTGGTACCCGTGAGCAGAGACACGGCCAGCAGTACAGCTACAAGCAGCAGCAGGGCCACACATAGCGCTTAAGTAGGAAGCCAAGGACCCGGTCAGGGTGGGAGCAATCTGGTACAGACTCCGTGGACAATATTGTGTTATACCATCTGCAAGTAAAGACTTGGAAAACAACAGAAACCGTGAGTGTGTGTGATCCTTATACTGCCCCACTTGCCCTCATATACTGCGATTACCTCTACTCTCATCATCTCTACTGCTACCCCTACTCTCCTGCAGCAGCAATAACTATCCTCACAGACTTTAACTACTACTACCACTGCCCCGGGGAACCCAGTTCTGCCCACAGGAACTATTCTATCCAAGCTGCTATCCCATCATCCCCGGAGGTTCTGCAGCAGCGGCGGCCCCATTACTGGCCGCATATAGTGGGTGGCGTCACGAGTGACAAATCCCCTGTAAATATCCCCCCATTTTATTGTGCGGGCCCGGGACACGGTCCAGACCAGGACCGCCGTGACATCCCCAGCAGTACCCCGGACCGGCACCGAGTACCCCGTCCCAGTGGGCTCCACAACCATGTAATATGTAGGGCAGATATCAGAGCAGCTAGCCTCCATCCACTAGCTGAGAAAGAACAAATTAGAGATAGAAGCGAAAACTAGTGAAAAATGCCAGATAAAAAGCACACAACCAGAAATTTTTTCATTCCTCAAGTACATGCCCAGGACAGGGTATTCTGAAAGGTTATCTGAAATGACAGGTATACCATAAATGGGTTTTTCAAGACTAAACCTGGATGTCGGGATCAGTTAAGTAAATGACCTCAGCATGTCCATGCATGGTAGCAGCAATCCCTTGGTGTAAACAGATGTACAGGTATATAAGTTCTGAAGTCACTATGAGTGGAGTTTTCATGTGTGGAGTATGATTCAAATCTTTAAAAAAAAAACTAAAACATAAAGAAAAAATTAAATAACACATAAAAAAATATAAAAATTGGAATCACTCCCCCTTTCACCAATAACAATAAAGAAATTAAAACAAAAATACATATTTGATATCATTGTGTCTGAAAGTCTGTCCTTTACAAATAATATTAACCTAAGAAATACTGTAAAGATGGTGTCTTTTTAGTCACCACACCTCCTTAAGAAAATGCAATAAAAAAAAAAAAACAATCAAAAAGTGATATATGCCCCAAATAGATAACAATAAAATTAACAACTTCACTCACAAAAAACATTAATAGAAAAATATAAATAGTACAGGTCTAATGTTGTCACAAACTAAAATGTTTTTATAAACTTCAGAATTTTTTTCACCATTTTTTCACCCCCCAAAAATATGTGAATGTTTGATATCACCGAGATCATAATGACCTTGGGAACCCTGTTTCCGGGTCATTTTTACCATACAATAAATACTGTAAAAACTGTTGGCAGCGGATCATTCAGGATACTCTCAAGGCGTGTTGACAACAGAACAGAGCTTTAATTAGCGATAAACAGCTACAGATATGACAAGCGTTGTGGAATCAGGAATATATATATCTTTAGTGTCTCTGTGCAACAATAGCAGGCTGCTTCTCCTCTTATGCACAGACACAGGAAACTGGTTACAGTCACATGGTCTTTCCTGTGTGTGAGCCTCTGGGAGTGGTTTTCTTTTTTTAAATCTAACTTTATAGATAATACACAATCCTAGCAATAGAACACTTGCATGCACAGGAATGGAGTTGTTGTACTAAGCATATTCCAAGACCACCACTCAACAACTACTTATTTTGTTAGCCTATTGCAGTTCTGAAGTTCGCAAACTTGGCTCTTGGCAATGGTTTTGTCATACCATCAGCTAACATCTTGTCAGATTCGCAATAAACAAACTCTAGTACACCACATCCCACTAAGTCACATAAATGGTGATGTTTAACGTCGATGTGCTTAGTCCTTGCACTAATCTTCTCACTGCTGGCAAGTTTAATAGATCCTTGGTTGTCCTCATATACAGAAGTGCCCCCACTGCTTGTCTGTAATTCTCATTGCTGAAGTTTTGATGAACCCTTGGCTTCTGAGAGCTTTTTCTTTGCCATTACTGTGGCCCTGGTTAAGAAAGTGTTATGACCATATAAGAAAGGCGTCTAGATGGGATACCTTTGTTTGATCTTTCTGATCTCCTTACTGGAGGTTGACTTGGTTCTTCTGTTTCTTCTTTGCTGGCTTAAGAGCTTATCCAGACTTCAGTGTTTTCTTTTTTAGTGTCTGGGTTTGGTGATTGAAATTCTTGTTCTTGGTTTTTTGGCTTGAATGACTGGTGTAACCTCATGGAATTTGAACGAAACAGAGTTCTCATCAATCACAACATCTCTGCTGATTGTTACTGTGTTGGTGTCTGGGTGCAGGATTCTGTACCCATTTTGAGTTTTGCTATAGCCCATCAGGACTCCTTGCTTTGCATGTGATTTCCACTTGCAACATTTTTCTTTGGGAACATACACAAACGCTTTGCTTCCCAATATCCTGAGGTGCTTCAGGTTAGGATTCTCGCAGTTACATAGCTGATATGGAGTTTTAATTTTGGTTTTACATGGAAATCTGTTTTGAAGATAGCAAGCTGTCATGATGGCTTCTCCCCAATACATTGTAGGTAGATTTGCATCAAACAACATACTTCTTCCACTTTCACAGAGAGTGCGGTTCTTTCTCTCTGCAATGACATTCTGTTCTAGGTTGTTAGAGTGATAGTCTGGAACGCAATTCCATTCTTTTTTAAAATGGTTTGCACCTTACCATTTGTATATTCAGTCCCATTATCTGCACGCAGGGCTTTTGGCATTCTTCCAAATTTGTTAAACAATACGGCAAGATATTCTTCAAGTTTCTGTGGAACTTCATCCTTACTGTGAAGCAGGTAGGTGACTGTATATCTGGAGTAGTCATCAATAAATGTGAGGAAATATAGGCATTTCGGTAAAACAACTCTTTTTTGGGACAACCCCATATTCACATACTTGGGGCCTTTTAGGCCTGTACTTAGTTTACATGTGATCCTCAGTCTTGTTGTCTGTACTGTTGCTGGGCAAGACTTTGTCTTTATTACTCAGTCTTTATGACTCTGCTGTTGCTGGAAAGAGTGTCGATTCTGCCTGACTACATGGTCATGTGATCTTGGAAGGGAGGCGCCCTCACAAAGTCATGCGTCTCTGACATCATCGCAGGTCATGAACACACAGGAACAGGAAGACAGACAACATCCTGATCATTGTGTGCTAATTGCTGAAGAGACTTTGGACGAAGGAGTCAGCTTTCTTGTTTCTGGAAGAAGAAACTTTCTGAGCTTCAAAAATCCAGAGGCTTCTACTGCACCTAAAAGAAAGTGGTGACCTGCTGAAGGTAAGAGGAGGGGGGCTGCACTTTACCTTTAGCACACACACTAAAAAGAGTGCACAACCCTGATTGTAATTATTATTATTTTTTTTATTTTTTTTTCATTTTAATTTACTGACATCTAAGGTTACAATGGCACAGTCTATATCCAGGGGTTTGACTGACCAAGAAATTGAGGCAATCATTTTTGATAGTGGTGAAGACAGTGAACTTTCTTTGTCCGATGAAGAGTACATACCACCAGCTAATGTTTCTACTTCATCATCCAGTGATTCTCAAGATGATGAAGAAGTAGTGGATCCAGCAGAACGTACAAATAGAACATCCAAAATTAATGTTTTTTGGAACAGTACTCTTGGGGTTCTTGAACGGACCCCATCACATAATGTTATGAGAGTTGCTGAAGGCGCTGTAGGAATTCCCCAACAGCCCCAGTGGTAGTATACAGCATCCCCAGCAGCCCCAGTGGTAGTATATAGCAGCCCCAGCAGCCCCAGTGGTAGTATACAGCAGCCCTAGTGGTAGTATATAGCATCCCCAGCAGCCCCAGTGGTAGTATATAGCAGCCCCAACAGCCCCAGTGGTAGTATATAGCATCCCCAGCAGCCCCAGTGGTAGTATATAGCAGCCCCAGCAGCCCCAGTGGTAGTATATAGCAGCCCCAGTGGTAGTATATAGCAGCCCCAGCAGCCCCAGTGGTAGTATATAGCATCCCCAGCAGCCCCAGTGGTAGTATATAGCAGCCCCAGCAGCCCCAGTGGTAGTATATAGCAGCCCCAGTAATCCAGGGCCCCCCCAGCCCTGCTCCGGTAACCTGTAAAGTAAAATACACTTATCACTGTCCCGCTGCCGTCCGCGCCCGCATCTGCCGACATCCTGATCCTCCATCTTCATGCGTCTTCTTCCGACTTCCTGTGTTCGGCGCCGGCAATGACGTCATTGTCTGCGACGAACAGAAAAAATAGGAAGAAGACGCATGAAGATGGAGGATCGGGATGTCGGCAGATGTGGGCGCGGACGGCAGCGGGACAGTGATAAGTATGTTTTACTTTACAGGTTACCGGAGCAAGGCTGGGGGGGCCCTGGATTACTGAGGCTTCTGGGGCTGCCGGGGCTGCCGTATTGACTCGCCTATAAGCCGAGGGGGGTACTTTTCAGCCCAATTTTTGGGCTGAAAAACTCGGCTTATACGCGAGTATATACGGTAATTCTGATTGGTGAGACATTGCTTTGAGAACTTGAGGTGATTCCTGCTTGAGGACATCTTCTCTGTTGCTCTGTGCAGCTTTTGCTTTGGGCTTCTGTATTACTCTTCTTTGTCACACTGTGCTCTTTGTCACTCCTGGAGTTCTGTGTCACGCTGGAGTTTTGTGTCATGCTGGGCCCATATCCTGTTGGCAGCGGATCATTCAGGATACTCTCAAAGCGTGTTGACAACAGAACAGAGCTTTAGTTAGCAACAAACAGGAACAGATATGATAGGCTTTGTGGAATCAGGAATATTCATATCTTAAGTGTCTCTGTGCAGGATTAGCAGGCTGCTTCTCCTCTCATGCACAGACACAGGAGTCTGAGGCTGCCTTCACATTAGCCTTTGTGTCTGCATGCTGATGGCATGCAGACACAAACGCAGTGCAAAGCAGGGCCATTTTGATGTGTCCGCAGCGGAGAATGTCCGCCTGCGGACACATCACTGTGCAGCCCAGCAGCCAATCAGCGGTGTCCGGGGGCGGAGATCAGTGCCGGAGATCTCCGCCTCCGGCCGCCGGTAAGCTCCAGGAGATGTCGGCGGGAGAACAGCTGATTTGACAGCTGTTTGAATTTTCCCGCGCCGACACCGAGAGGAGATGTCGGCGCGGGAAGATTCAAACAGCTGTCAAATCAGCTGTTTCTCCCCGCCGACATCGCTAGCAGATTACCGGCGGCGGGGAGGAGGAGAACAGCAGAGGCAGAGCTGATCTCCCGGTGGCCGTCGGTGAGCTCCTGCGACATCACCGGCGACCACCGGGAGATTTTTCAATGGGTCCGCAGCGTTCTCCTGTGCTGTCAAGCGCTGAACACTGCGGACCCATTGAAGACAATGCATGTTTTGTGCGCTTGGGGACGCTTGCTGATTTTCCAAGGTCCCCGAGCGCACAAAAAAATGCAACTGGCTGCGTCCCGGGTGCGGACGCTGGACACCGGAAGGAGCAGATATCGTCCGCATCCGCACCCGAACGCAGCAAACGCAAGCACTATGCATTCGTATGTTAAACATAGGAACACAGTGCGCATGCGTTTGACTGCGTATGGGAATGCAGCATAAGCTGCGTTCACATACGCAAATGTGAAGCCAGCCTGAGTACAGTCAAATGGTCTTTCCTGTGTGTGAGACTCTGGGACTGTTTTAGTGTTTTTTTTATCTAACTTTATAGACAATACACAAACCTAGCAATAGAACACTTACATACACAGGAATGGAGTTGTTGCACTAAACATATTCCAAAAAAAACCAAAACCTAAAATGCAATGGCGGAAATATATTTTTCCAACATCTAAATGGATTTTCCCCTTGTTTGTCAGTAAAATGAATAGTGAACTAGACTTATTCTAAACTACAACTTGTGCCACAAAAAAACAAGTCCTCATACGGCTATATATTGGCTGAAAAATAAAAAAAGTTAGAATTGAAAATGTGAAAGTAAAAATTGGCTGCAGAGTTATGAGGGGATGAGACTAACCTTATCCTCTGTGGTTGATTGAAGATATATATTGGCTAACCAGCATGATACAGATGTGCTTGGCTGTGACCATATAAATGAAGGCTGGTTTTACACTTGCGTACTTTCCAATCCATTTCTATCTGTTTTGAAATAAAAGGACAATGATCCGTTTTTGTTTTCATTGATTTTCAATGGTAATAGATTTGTCTTGCGTGTGCATCCAGTTGTCACCATTTTGTCACAAATCCATTGTCTGTTAAATGTTACATTTTTATGCTTGCGTAAAAATATGCAAACCAACGTACGCTCATGAATCCGTGACTATACGTCATGAATTACAGGGGAACTCTATGGAAAACTGATGCATTTCAAAATGGATCTATTTGCTTTCGTGTGCTTTCATTTTGCTGCTCTGAGCATGCTCAGAAGCAAGGTCCAGCTTTCCCACCCCTATCTCTGATGACTGATGATGGATCTGTTAAAAAAAATGTTCCATGGACATCCATTGGCATCCATTTGTTCGGATCCGTGCTTGTCAATGCGTATCCAGGTAGTTGCAAACATTTCATACAAGCAAATGGATTGAAAATATACAATTAACATTAAAGTGAGAATTCGCTGCAACACTACACACTATAAGTATATGTAATAGCATAATGGCTACAATGAGTTGTGTGGCACCCCACTGGTCAGGCATCACAGATGGGGTACTGCACCCATATAAGAGCGTGCGAGGGTCATTCCATGTCAAGTGAACCAATGATTATTACCTCTATATTTTTAATTCTTTGAGATTTTGGTATTTGATAATAGCATGTCAGACAATGCAAAATGTGAAGAGAAAGATTTTTTAAAAAATGTATTTTTTTTTTTAAATGATTTTCAAATTTCAGAAAAAGTGCGAATTTTGCTGTTGCCTGCCTTTACGTTTCTCCTCATAACTAAGGCTAGGAATAAGATAGAGAGACAAAATAAACACCGTTCTACTCAGAACTATACAGGCTTTCACCAGATATGTCACAAGAGGATCTTTGTTAATATTTTACCGATGTGATCGCAAGCGCAAAACTTTAAAACGCATTTACGAAAAATCGGCGCGCTTTAAATATTTCAAAAACTGCCTATGTGTCTGCTATGCTCTTAGCCACATCTGTACCAAATTTCAAGTTGGGATTGCGATGGGATCATATTTTAAAATATTTTAATATTAATAGCGTCAATGGGTCATTCCATATCAAGTGATCTAAATATGAATATTTTTTTTTACCTGACGTCTTTAGATTTTTTTTTTTTTTTTCCTTTATGAAGTACTACTTTAGTTAATTATAAATTAAAAGTTTAGAATTTTTTTCTTTGTCAGTTAATTTTTTACAGATTTTTAAAGTTTAAAAAAAGTGTGAATTTTGGCCTGGTATGACTTTACATTTTTTTATCTTGGGCTAGAAATAAGATAGAGAAACAAAATAAACACCATTCTACTCATAACTGTCCAGGCTTTCACCAGATATGTCACAAGAGTATATTTGTTAATTTTAATTTTTTTACCCATGCGAACGTAAACGCAACATTTTGAAACGCATTTCCGAAAAAAGTTTTAATAAAAATTTTCCAAAACTGCCCATGTGTCTTTTATGCTCTTAGCCACATCTGTACCAAATTTCAAGTTCCGATCGTGATGGGATCATATTTTAAAATATTTAACTATTATAGTGTCAATTCAAAAATCTCGAATTCAGATCTGTTCAACCTGTGGTCTAAAAGCGTGGGGTCTATATTTATCAAATCCATTATTTTTAGACATTACTGTATTATTTTGATATGTTACAGCTTAGAAGCAGGAGAGGACATATAGGAAAAAGCTTTGTTAGGGCTCAACCTGAGAAAGCACAGGGATAGACAGTGAATGCAGAGCAGATGATAGGCCAGCAGCTCTGTCAATCATGTTAAGTGTCTACCCACTTCCATTCAGGAAGTAAGACAGCTCGTTCAGACCTTTCATGTCCTGACATGTCTGGACATCTTCACTCCTGAACAAACAATAGTCTGTACAAAGCCATCAAGGCTGTGTACTAATATATGGGTGAGTAAATATATTAATAGTTTAATGCTTTTATTATTAAGGGTCAATACACACAGTGCTATTCTTAGGGATCATCATTCAGAAAAACAGCCCCATTGATTTCTATGGGGTTCACCACATGCAGTGTTTTTGGAAACACTCAAGAGTGAGTAAATCACTGCTTGAACTACTTTTTAATCGCTGCAATAAACGCAGCATTTATCATTTATATAAAAAAAGCTGCCATTTTTTTCACTAGCGATTAAAAAAACTAACGCATATGTGGTAGAAACTTAGTAGAAAAACAAGCTGCCAAAACTGCAGCGTGTATCTGCAGACAGAAAAAACTGTGCGCGCTAGCCCTAAAACTCACTTTATAGTAATACAGTTCTATCTCAAGTGTACTGTAAATCTTTATTTGTATTACCTATCTTCCTTACTTAATATTAACTGTATTTTTCCCACACAGCAATGGCTGCTACTTCTCAAGAAACAGCATTTTATCATAGACACTGTTGCAATCCTTTTGAAAAAATATGAATATGATTGGCGCTGGTGGCTGGCTACTGTACTCTCCAAAGATTGTGAAAATGAATAAGTAGAATTGACTTTATTGCATCCTTCTGGTCCAGCACCATCCTTTGTGTATCCAAGAAAGCCAGACATTTTAAAAGTGCACAAAAATCAGATATTAACTCAGGCGGAGCCTAACACAGTGACAGGCCGGACATACTCTTTGACACACAAGGAAATGGCGATTGCTAGTAAGCGTTTATGGACAAGATTACATTTCACCCACTAGAAGGGACAAATTGATAAAATGCCACTTTAAAAACATACTATTAATTGTTTGATTAGTTCATAATTTATAGAACGATGATTTAACTACTGTACTATTCTTATTAAACACTTCATAAATCACATGTTTAGTGATAGAATAGAAAACAAATTTATATGTATAAGTAGGGGTTAACATTTTTGGTTCTTTAATCTTGTTTAATCAAACTTGAGGATATGATCACCTTTCTTCTTTTGGTTTGTTCAAAACTTTCAAGTTGAAAATGCTGAGCGTTGTGTTCTGATGATTAAGGGTGCTTTCACATCTGCGTTTTTCGTAATTCGCGGCAGATGCGGTGAAAAAACCGCATCTGCCGCGTTTGCCGCATAACGGTTCCACTTGCGGCACGGTTGCGGTTTTTTCCATAGGAAGTATAGGGGGACTTGCGGCAGATGCGGCAAGTGCGGTATTGCACTTGCGGCAGGTGCGGCAGAGAAAAAAACCGCAGTAAGCCGCGTTTTTTTTCTCTGCCGCACCTGCCGCAAGTGCAATACCGCACTTGCCGCATCTGCCGCAAGTCCCCCTATACTTCCTATGGAAAAAACCGCAACCGTGCCGCAAGTGGAACCGTTATGCGGCAAACGCGGCAGATGCGGTTTTTTCACCGCATCTGCCGCGAATTACGAAAAACGCTGATGTGAAAGGGCCCTAAGATGTATTTATCCTGGCACTTATGAGATTTGTGTTTTTGTGTTTCTTTTTTGTTGCATATAAATGTTTTATTCAATAAGTTGTGATAACTCATACAACCATAAAATAAAAAATATATAAATTTGACAGGTCCCAAGTTGAATCTCTGCACAAATATAACCAAGAACACAATCAGTCATTTTTTCACAATTGCCCGTCAATAGTTTGAATTTGATATAAAGAAACATAGTCTTGTAACATATCAAATGAAAGCTGTTACCGTTCTGAGTAAAATGATGCCTCTCCCACTTCATTATCTTATTTCTAGCCTGATATAAAAAAAATGTAAAGTCATACCAGGCCAAAATTCACCCTTTTTTTAAACTTTAAAAATCTGTAAAAAATTAACTGATGAAGAAAAAAATTTTAAACTTTTAATTTGTAATTAACTAAAGTTGTACTTTATAAAGAAAAAGAATAAAAAAAATCTAAAGACGTCAGGTAAAAAAAAATATTCATATTTAGATCACTTGATATAGAATGACCCATTGACGCTATTAATATTAAAATATTTTAAAATATGATCCCATCGCGATCCCAACTTGAAATTTGGTACAGATGTGGCTAAGAGCACAGCAGACACATGGGCAGTTTTTGAAATATTTAAAGGGCGCCGATTTTTCGGAAATGCATTTTAAAGTTATGCGCTTGCGATCACATGGGTACAACATTAACAAAGATCCTCTTGTGACATATCTGGTGAAAGCCTGCACAGTTCTGAGTAGATTGGTGTTTATTTTGTTTCTCTATCTTATTTCTAGCCCGAGATATGATAGAAAATGTAAAGCCATACCAGGCCAAAATTCGCACTTTTTGAAAACTTTAAAAATCTGTAAAAAATTAGCTGATAAAGAAAAAAATTCAAAACTTTTTTTTGTAATTAACTAAAGTTGTTCTTCATATAGAAAAAAAATTAAAAAAATCTGAGGACGTCAGGGAAAAAAAATATTCATTTTTGGATCACTTGACATGGAATGACCCGCATTACTCCTGTCATCAGGGGGGTATAAAGTTAATCTGAGGTTCTCATTCCTGCATGCATAAACTTAGTGTAGGGGGACTGAAGTATTAACCTAATCCTGAGTGAGCCCCAGCCCCGGTGGGAGGAGTGTAAGAGTAGTAAAGAGAGGTGCAGGAAGGAGAGAAGAGAGTTCAGGAGAGTTCTGAAGAGAGCAGTCAGACAAGACAGAACAGAAACAGAAAAGGATGAAGAAGAGAGGAAGGAGGTGACCCGGAGTCGGGCCAAGTGACGTGCCCGAGGGGATCCCAGTCCGCAATGGGGGACTGGCCCCGAGACATGGTGCAGGAAAATTCAATCCTCAACCGTCAACACCGGCGCGTCAAGGATCTCTTTAGAGGTCCTGACAACCGTCCAGAACATGTAACCCACCAGTCGTCCTAAACCAGGTTGAGACCCTTGAAAGAGATAGAAGGGAGCCTCATTTCACCCGACGGGCCTGGTAGGCAAGAGGGAGCATAGGTCAGCGCACAGATAGTAGGAGGTGCAGATACAGAGGACAGAGAGAAAGACGCAGAGGGAAAGGAAAGCAGAAGGAACATCATAGGTGGCCTCAGAGAGACATTATATCCTTCTATGGCTACACGGCCAGCTGCCTGCTGAAAAGACTGTTTTCCTGTAACCTGCTTTGCCATCTGACTGGTTTACCAAGTAAAGTACCAGGGTAAAGTGAATGAGACTCTGTGTGCTTTTCTCCCGTCACTACCTTGCTGGCAGCTTTCTTCAACAGCTTGCACCCCCATCATCGGTGTACTACTGCCCCAGAGGTTAGCTCCACCTGCAGGGAGCTGTACCATCAAGGCCGCTATACCACCGCCCTCCGGAGGACTGAAGCGACGCTGGTGCCTAATCACCAGAAGCTGCGGGTGGCGTCATGAGAACTACAATATAAACTTTATTCTCATTCCCAACTCCCATTTTTAAAAGTAGACATCAGGGCCACGGGTCTGGGCAGGCCACCGTTGCCAACCCAACAGCAGAAGAGGGCCCAGACACCCAAGTCCCCATACCCTGGGCAAGTCAGTGGCAGGGCTCTGTGCATAGCTAATACAGATATGTGAAAAAATGCATGTCAGAAACTGCTTGAGACCATAAAGAAACTAGAGAAAATGTAGCTTTAGCAACACTGGGAAAGTGCCTGATAACTGCGTCAAGGTGATTTTCATCTTATTGGGTCCTAACCGTGTGCCTTTCTAGTGGTATAATGCTGCATGTGTGGGTTTTTATGCCTCTCTGTGGAAATAAAACCGACTGTAAGGTTTTCAGTCTTTTTTGCTATATCTGTTGTTATGTTTGCATTTAGTGTATTTTGTCGGCCATCTTGTTTCCTGTCATGTGTAATGACTTTTGCCCTCAACCAATATGGAGTTCTCAGCTTGTCGTCGGCCATCTTGTTTCCTGTCCTGTGCATTGACTCTTGCCCTCAAACAATATGGAGTCCTCAGCTTTGATGTCCCTGCCCTGTTTCTTGCCAATTGCCCTTTTAAACTACTTCAGCTGGTTAACCTGTGCTCCAGAATCAGGTCTGCAACCAGTTTGTGTCTTGCTCTCTGAAGCCTGGATTCACTCTGCCTGGAATCATCCTGTTTGCCAGCAACATCTGACAGGAAAGTAATGGACTCTGAATGACTTGTGCTATGCTTTAATGCTCTGATGTCCTTGGTTGTTTGCCTTGCACTCTGCAACTACATTTATGTTATCCTGTTGATGCACTAACTTGTATGAAGCAATACAAGAGCTGCTTAAGAAGCGTATGTCTCATGTGTCTCATTATACCCATGCATTAGACTCTATATAGACTGTATCATATATGACAGATTCTGGAGCCATAATAGAGTCTGCTGGGTCTAGGACAGTGCTGCATCTGCTGCCACCTGTATAGAGATTTCTGGATCTTTTGCCATTGGAGAGCTGCTGCAGACCGTGGATCTGAGATATCGATATATGTGATGATAGTGGTTGTGGCTTCTCACAACCTTTCCAGGTGAGCACATTCCCTTCTTTTAAGTCAGGAGTGTTACCACAGGTAAACACTATTGTGCTCCTTTTCTTCCTTTCCAGCCTCTCTGCCGTGCAGCTTCTGGGAATATGGAGGACCCCGTTAAACATCTGTGCGACGTGACGGATTCAATCCTTGCTGACCTACAGGCATTGAAGACCAGCTTTGCAAGCCTGCGGGATCGCGGTGATCATAATCTGCAGGTGTTCGGACAAACCACGCAGGACTTACGAACCCGGATTGAGGTTCTGGAGGGACGCGTCCACATCCCAACTTCAACCCGGTTATTGGAATCCCCAAGCTACCACCATTCCGTTTTGGCGGTGAACGGGAAAAATTCAGGGGATTCATTAATCAATGCAAACTGTTTTTTGCGGCTCATGCGCCACAGTTCCTTACTGAGCGATCTAAAGTATTGACAATAATTATGCTACTCTCCAACAAAGCTCTCACATGGGCAAACCCCTAATTGAGACTGACGATGACTGTCTAAATAATCTTGATGCTTTCATTTCAGCTATGGGGCAGGTATTCGATGATCCAAACCGCGGTGCTACAGCGGAATCAGCCATGTTAACTTTAAGCCAAGGTAAGCGCTCGGTAGCGGAGTATGCTTTGGATTTCCGGAGATGGGCTCTCGACACCACTTGGGATAGCTCTGCTAAGAAGTCGGTTTTCCGGAAAGGATTATCCTCTGTGATTAAGGACGAACTCGCTCGTGCCGACCCACCTACAGCATTAGGAGATTTTATCAACTACTGTATTCGGATCGATGCTCGGCTTACTGAACGCAGACAGGAGAGATGGTCGAAGATAAAGCGCACTAATCATTTATTTCCTCCCTCTCCAGCTAAGGAGTCCTTGAGCAGGATTATACGAGAACCCGAACCTGAGCCTATGCAGGTGGACTCTTTACAGAGACGGGTCAGTGATGCACGTAAGGAACATCGAGTAAAGGAAAATCTGTGTTTCTATTGCGGTAAGTCAGGACATTTCATTATAAACTGCCCCAGTCGTTCTCGTAAGACAACTGCAGCCATCATACACTGCGAGTGCTGTGAGAGGGGTTCTGTCAGGTCCGAACAACAGACCCCAGAGAGAGTAGAGGATACAGACATTGATTACTCAGACTTGAACTCTGTTATCTCTGAGCCGGATGCACGTGTTACTGCAGCAGTTTTTCAGGTTTTTTCAGCGGTTTCCCAGCTGAGTTGTAAGAACAACAATTCTCATTGCTTTATTCCCCTCAAGCTCAGGGTTCACTCTGTCTGGGTATCTACCTCCGCTATGATTGATTCAGGGGCAAGCGGCAATTTTATGGACATCTCCTTCGCTGAGAAACTTGGAGTACGTTCAGTAAAGAAGGCTACTCCTGTACAGATGGAGACCGTAGATGGCTCACTGTTAAACTCTGGACCAGTGGATCAGGAGACGGAGCCCTTAAAGGTCCTCATGGGTAATGACCATCAAGAGAGTCTGTCGTTTATGCTCATCTCTTCTCCTCATTTCCCTATTATTCTAGGACTGCCGTGGCTGCAGGCTCAGAATCCTACGATTAACTGGGAAACTAAAGAACTGCACTTTCCAGAGAAACAGATAAGTCCAGAAGCTTCAGTCTGCTCCATTCCTAAAGGACCAACATCAGTCTCTGAGCTACCAGCCATATACCGTGAGTATGCTGACGTGTGTGACAAAAGGAACGCAGACCTGCTACCCCCTCACCGTCCATATGACTGTCCAATAGACCTGTTACCAGGTGCGGGAATACCTTTTGGCAAGATTTACTCTTTGGCAGGGCCTGAGCTAAAGGCTCTCAAAGACTATATAGACGAACATCTAGCCAAGGGCTTCATACGCCCCTCTTCATCTCCTGCTGGTGCACCAATCTTCTTTGTGAAGAAGAAAGATGGATCTCTTAGGCCCTGTATAGACTATCGGGAGCTCAATAAAATCACGATCAGAAACCGTTACCCACTACCGTTGATCCCTGAATTATTGGAGAGAGTACGGCATGCAAAACTCTTTACAAAGTTGGATCTCCGTGGGGCCTATAACTTGGTCCGCATTAGACCTGGGGATGAATGGAAGACAGCTTTCAGGTCACGCTACGGACACTTTGAATATCTAGTAATGCCGTTCGGTTTATGTAATGCTCCAGCAACTTTCCAACATTTGGTGAATGACATTTTTAGGGACCTCCTGGATACATTCATTGTCATTTATTTGGATGATATTTTGATTTTTTCTAATTCCACAGAGGAGCATCACAGACATGTGAAGATGGTCTTAGAACGCCTTCGACAACACCATCTGTATATCAAACTGGAGAAGTGCGAATTCCATCGAACGGAGATCCAATTTCTGGGGTATGTAATGTCATCACGAGGAATTAGTATGGATGAGGGTAAGATCCAAGCCATTAAAGCCTGGCCGGTCCCCAAGAATGTGAAGGAGGTCCAGCGCTTTATAGGGTTTGCTAATTTCTACAGGCGTTTTATTAGGAACTTTTCTGAGGTTGTGTCTCCCATTACACGGCTTACCCGCAAGAACTCTGCTTTTACCTGGACCCCCCAGGCTCAAGAAGCATTTTCCCGTTTGAAAAGAGAAATTCACCACGGCACCTATTCTGGTGCATCCTAACCCTGAACTGGCCTTCATAATAGAGGTGGATGCCTCAGACAGTGCCATCGGAGCTATCCTCTCCCAGAGGACAGGTGAGAAAGAAGTCTTACATCCCTGTGCTTTCTTTTCCCGGCGGTTGTCTCCTGCAGAACGGAACTATGATGTGGGTAATAGAGAATTGTTGGCCATCATCGCAGCCTTCAAGGAATGGAGACACCACCTTCAGGGAGCTGCGCAGCAGATAATCGTGTTGACTGACCACCGCAATCTTGAGTTTATCAGATCGGCTAAGTGCTTGACTCCTCGCCAGGCTCGTTGGAGTCTTTTCTTAAACCAATTCAGTTTTGTTATCTCCTATAGACCAGGATCGCGTAATGGAAAGGCCGATGCGTTGTCTAGACTCTACTCAACTGAGACAATTCCACTCACGTCTCGTAAGACTGTTATCTCTGATTCCAGGTTCCTGGGAGTGCTTCATAATCAAGACTTGCTTAACGACATCAAGGAAGCATACCATACGGATCCCTGGCTGGCACAACCGTCTTGTGAAGTAAGTCTTGTATATAAGAACGGTGTGTGGATTCAGGGGCAACGCCTGTATATTCCTGAAGCAGTCAGGGTGAGAGTACTGCAACTCGTCCACGATTCTAAGATAGCGGGGCATAGAGGAGTTCTGAAGACTCAAGAATTCCTGTCTCGCTTCTTTTGGTGGCCCACATACAGAAGAGATGTTCTAGGTTACGTCACTTCTTGCGAAGTCTGTGCCAGATGCAAGACTCCACGATCTTCGCCTACGGGTCTATTACAACCCCTACCCGTTCCATCCCGTCCATGGGGATCCATATCTATGGACTTCATTGTGGAGTTGCCAACCTCTCAAGGAAAGAACACAGTTCTGGTGGTGGTGGATCGGTTAACAAAGGCAGCCCATTTCATTCCGTGTGTTGGTCTACCCACTGCGAAACACACATCGGACTTAATCATTCAAAATGTGTTTCGCCTGCATGGCGTACCGGATGAGGTTGTATCTGATCGAGGGGTGCAATTCACTTCAAAGTTTTGGCAGCACTTCTGTGCTGCGTTGGACATCAAAGTTAACCTGTCTTCTGCCTTTCATCCGCAGACAAATGGACAAACCGAGCGGACTAATCAGACCCTAGAACAGTATCTCCGCTGTTTTATCTGCCACCTACAAGATGACTGGGTGGATTTGCTTCCACTGGCTGAATTCTCTTATAACAACTCACAGAGCGCTTCCACCAAGCAGTCACCCTTTTATGCCAATTTGGGTTATCATCCTAACATCCTTCCTCGACTTCCCATAGATTCACCTCTTCCAGCTGTAGCCGACAGAATCACCTCTCTACAAAGGAACCTCGATCTGCTTAAAGAGAATCTGGAATCAGCTCAGGACAGGTATAAAAAAGCGGCAGATAGGTTTCGTAAACCTGCACCAACCTTCAAGGTAGGAGATTTGGTCTGGCTGTCAACTAAGAACCTTAAATTGAGAGTACCATCATCCAAATTGGGTCATAAGTACGTTGGGCCCTATAAGATTAATAAGCTCGTCAGCAACGTTGCCTGTCGCCTTCAACTTCCAAGATCTATGAGGATTCACCCCGTGTTCCACGTTTCCCTACTAAAGGCTGTGACTCCCAATTCATTCCCTGGTCGTTCTTCTTCCCCTCCTGCTCCGGTACTCATCGATGGCCAGGAGGAGTTTGTCGTGGAAAGGATCCTGGACTCCAGGTTGCGTAGAAACGGGGTGCAATACCTGGTAAAGTGGCAGGGCTATTCTTCTGAGGACAACTCGTGGGAGCCGGCCTCCAATCTCCATGCTCCTCGGTTACTCCGCCAGTTCCATCGGAGGTACCCGGAAAGCCTGGACTGGGGCCATCCAGAGGCTGTCCCTAAGGGGGGAGTAATGTAAGGTTTTCAGTCTTTTTTGCTATATCTGTTGTTATGTTTGCATTTAGTGTATTTTGTCGGCCATCTTGTTTCCTGTCATGTGTAATGACTTTTGCCCTCAACCAATATGGAGTTCTCAGCTTGTCGTCGGCCATCTTGTTTCCTGTCCTGTGCATTGACTCTTGCCCTCAAACAATATGGAGTCCTCAGCTTTGATGTCCCTGCCCTGTTTCTTGCCAATTGCCCTTTTAAACTACTTCAGCTGGTTAACCTGTGCTCCAGAATCAGGTCTGCAACCAGTTTGTGTCTTGCTCTCTGAAGCCTGGATTCACTCTGCCTGGAATCATCCTGTTTGCCAGCAACATCTGACAGGAAAGTAATGGACTCTGAATGACTTGTGCTATGCTTTAATGCTCTGATGTCCTTGGTTGTTTGCCTTGCACTCTGCAACTACATTTATGTTATCCTGTTGATGCACTAACTTGTATGAAGCAATACAAGAGCTGCTTAAGAAGCGTATGTCTCATGTGTCTCATTATACCCATGCATTAGACTCTATATAGACTGTATCATATATGACACCGACATTGAGGGGTTGTACTGGACCTGGCTACAATAAGATGGCCATCAAACATGGCTACAGGGAGGGAGAACAGTCAAACATAGTCATACTAATAATTAAGGAATGACTGGAATCATACATACAGAGGCCTAAAAACCCACACATGCAGCATTATACCGCTAGAGAGGCACACGGTTAGGACCCGATAAGATGAGAATCACATTGACGCTAGTGATGGGCGAGTCCTAAATTACTCGGAATCGCTTGACTCTAGCGAGTCCGAGCCCGGGACTCGCTACTCGTTGCGAGTCTAGCGAGTCCAATGTTAATGAATGGGGAAGCGAGTAAATTGCAGATGTGTCTTGGAAGCTTCAGGCTCTATCTGCTAGGACTCGGTACTCTGCGAGTTTCCCAGCGTTTACTCGCACGAGTCCAATGCAAATCAATGGCAATCCTAGTTTTGTCAGAGACGCTGACAAAACTAGGATTGCCATTGTCTTGCATTAGACTCGGCCGCTGTGCCAGTGATAGCAGGGAAACTCGCAGAGTAAGAGCTGTCTGCTCTGTGCAGCTCCAGGGTCCTAGAGCCTGCCTGCTGCCTGATGTAGCAGAGCTGAGATTGTTCTCAGTCTGCTAATTCCCTGTTCATAGACATCTATATCTATGCACAGGGGATGTAGCAGAGAGGACATCGTGTTTTGGACTACGTCGGACGGAAGAGGATTTTTTTAATTAAAGATGGAGTCCCTAATGGCTTTTTTTTTTTATTTCTAATAACATTTTTTCTTTGTGTTGTGTTTTTTTAACCCTTTATTGGAGATTCTTAGTGGCTGGGTCAAACGTGGCCTGACATTAAGAATCTCGGGCTTAATACCAGCTTGTATAACAAAGCTGGTATTAACCCCTTTATTACCCAGCGTGCCACCGCCACCAGGGCCGCTGGAAGAGCGGGGTTCAGCGCCAGAGGATGGCGCTTCAATGAACGCGCCATCTCCTTGGGCGGCTGCGGGCTGCAATTTGCAGCAGGGGGTGCCCAGAAAGCTTGGGCCTCCCTGCGCTGCGGATTCCAGCCCCCAGCTTCTTAGCTGTACCTGGCTAGACATAGAAATTGCGCGGAGCCCCACGCATTTTTTTTTTATTATTTCATGAAATTCATGAAATAATAAAAAAAGAGGGCTCGCCTATATTCTTGTGTCCGGCCAGGTACAAATAGGCACCTGGGGGTTGGGGGCAGCCCGTCGCTGCCTGCTGGATCCGGCTGGTTCCAGAAATACGGCGAAGCCTACGTCATTTTTTTTTCTGAAAAATCAATAAAACAATCCTAAAAAAGGGACTGCATCTTTATTAACCCCTCGCCCATGGTCCAGGGGTTAATAAAGATGCAGTCCCTTTTATTTACATTGTTTTATGGATTTGTCAGAAAAAAATTTGACGTGGACTTCGCCGTATTTCTGGAACCAGCCGGATCTAGCAGGCAGCGACGGGCTGCCCCCAACCCCCAGGTGCCTATTTGTACCTGGCCAGACACAAGAATATATGGGAGCCCTTTTTTTTTATTATTTCATGAAATAATAAAAAAAAAATGCGTGGGGCTCTGCGCAATTTCTATGTCTAGCCAGGTACAGCTAAGCAGCTGGGGGCTGGAATCCGCAGCGCAGGGAGGCCCAAGCTTTCTGGGCACCCCCCGCTGCAAATTGCAGCCCGCAGCAGCCGCAGAGAATGGCGCATTCATTGAAGCGCCATCCTCTGGCGCTGAACCCCGCTCTTCCAGCGGCCCTGGTGGCGGTGGCACGCTGGGTAATAAAGGGGTTAATACCAGCTTTGTTATACAAGCTGGTATTAAGCCCGAGATTCTTAATGTCAGGCCAGGTTTGACCCGGTCACTAAGAATCTCCAATAAAGGGTTAAAAAAAACACCACACAGAGAAAATTTTTTATTAGAAATAAAAAAAAAAGCCATTAGGGACTCCATCTTTGATTTAAAAAAATCCTCTTCCGTCCGATGTAGTCCAAAACGCGATGTCCTCTCTGCTACATCCCCTGTGCATAGATATAGATGTCTATGCACAGGGAATGAGCAGACTGAGAACAATCTCAGCTCTGCTACATCAGGCAGCAGGCGGGCTCTAGGACCCTAGAGCTGCACAGAGCAGACAGCTCTTACTCTGCGAGTTTCCCTGCTATCACCGGCACAGTAGCCGAGTCTAATGCAAGACAATGGCAATCCTAGTTTTGTCAGCGTCTCTGACAAAACTAGGATTGCCATTGATTTGTATTGGACTCGTGCGAGTAAACGCTGGGAAACTCGCAGAGTACCGAGACCTGCGAGTCCCTTACTACTCGCCGAGTAACGAGTCCTAGCGAGTAGATTCGCCCATCCCTAATTGACGCGTTTATCGGGCACTTTCACAGTGGCCGTTGCTAAAGCTAAATTTTCTCTAGTTTCTTTATAGTCTCAAGCAGTTTCTGTCATGTCTTTTGTCACATATCTGTATTAGCTGTGCACAGAGGCCTGCCACTCATTGTAGCCATTATGCTATTACATATACTTATAGTGTGTAGTGTTGCAGCGGATTCTCACTTTAATGTTCATGATTTTTTTTTGCGAGCACAAGGTGATGGCAGTCATTCCTGAAAAATATACAAGTGTGAAACTAGCCTAAAACAGTGCATGTTATTTTCATTTGTGCAGTAATTATCTGTTGTTAAGTCGTCATTCGGCCACCAGTGTTCGCTGTCTCATAGCACAATTGAAAGAATTCTGACACACTGATGTAAAACAGGAAGGCCCAGTTCACATCTAATGGGGGCTCCGTTTGCGTTTCTATGCGAAGAAACGCAGCCAAAAAAGGACACATTGATGTAAATGGAAGACGCAATGAAAACGCAGGTAAAAACACATGTTATTTTCAGAAAACGCAAAACGCATGCGTTTTTGCAAATGCAGCCCAAAGCATTGCAGGACACATTTTGGGCTGCATTTGGAAAAATGCATGCATTTTGTTCTGAAAATAACATGCGTTTTTACCTGCATTTTCCATTGAAATCAATGGGTGCGTTTTTGGTTTCTTTTCAATGTGTTTTGCGGTAAAAACGCAATGAAAACGCAATGCAGACAAACGCAGATGTGAAAAGGCCCAAAGAAAGTGCAGCCATTTTTGAGGAGCACTCTAGAGTTAACTAGGAAAGAATCAAGATGTGTGGGACAGTGATTCAGGGCAATCTGCATGGAGAAGTATCCCTATGGGACCAGAGCTGCACCTGATTTCAGCTGATTATTTTTGTGACCAAAACCATGAAAAACAGACAAAGATTGCTGTCAGAGACACCGCTGAAAGATGGGACAAGACTGGAACGTGAGCCGCGCTAGACACCGTGAAGCAGTTGGGACATCGCCATCTGTGCCACAGTTCACCTGCCAGAGTAAATTCTTATCCATCTTATCTGTCCTTCTTCATCAGTTATCTGTCTGGAACAGACCAGGGTTTGTAAGACAATTGAGGCGTCCCCAGTGAGAAACTGTGCATGCAACACATTACATTTTGGCATCAAAACACTCGAGACTGAGATCAAACCTGTAGTTAGTTAGTAAGGTATATTGTCTGGTCCAGGCGAACGTTATTGCCAAGAACAGCAACTTGATCCTCCGATGTCGCTACCTCATTTCTTTTTTCCCCTCTGTTATAAAGGATTGACTGCTGAGACCCAGTGTTCGGTTTCCCTCGCCACGCAATGATTAAAACCAGACCATTAAGAATTTCAAAGCTTTATTTAAAATACCACACAAAACCGATAACTATAACAAAACGGGAAATGGACGTTCACTAACAAGGGGACCGACGGGACTATTAAGTACGCACTACCAGGGGGGTGGATTCATTATGGGCCGCAGCTCTTTGAATATATTTTGAGGCGTATCAGCCTAGTAAGGCGTATCAGCCTTTTACCGGCCTACCGGCCTTACGAGGCATATCAGCCTTGGATCTTGGGATGAGGCAAAACCCGATGCCCAGGCTGTCCTAGATGGGCTGACGCCCTGTAGGAGGGGCGCCCGAGGCCTAGGCCGTCCTGGACGGGTTGAATTTTACCAACTCCCCTCTTCCACCGGCTGCGACTTAGAGCTTCCTTCTAAGGGGCGGAAGGGCGGGCGTTGATGATCGCCTGGGAGAGCAGGATGGTAAGAGAGAGGTTGCCCTTAGGTAAGGCTACTTATAGCCTGGGGCTGGCTGAGGGATAGTAATAAAAGTGGGAGGAGGGTGCCCAGCGAGAGGATTCTGAGGTAGAGGGAGAGAAGGGGGGGTTCACTTTTCTTGTCACATGTCATTGCACGGCGAGGGGGAAGTTATTTGTTGCTACGTCAGCTGAGGGCTCTGCAGTCTAAGGCATACGGCAGCGGCCGAGTTGCCCTCCATAATGCCCACACTTAGGTGCTGTCTGGGCAAAGGACTTCGAGCCATAGCTGAACTTTTCCAGGAGCAAATTATTGACAGAGATTTTAGTGTTATATAATTGCTTAAGATTGTTAAACTTCATTTTCTGCTTAGCAGCTTCTGAATGTGATTTATCATGGCGGTACAGTTAGTATACTCGGTATATTTGAGAAAGGATTACTTCTCTGTTTTTTCTAGAAGTCACTCAGAGGTGAGAACACATTGGGTTATGGTATAGAGGTAACTGAATTAGTGATGGGCGAATCCTAAATTACTCGGAATCGCTTGACTCTAGCGAGTCCGAGCACAGGACACGCTACTCGTTGCGAGTCTAGCGAGTCCAATGTTAATGAATGGGGAAGCGAGTAATAGCGAGTAGTGTGAGATTTACAAATCGCAGATGTGTCTCGGAAGCTTCAGCCTGAAGCAATCCTAGTTTTGTCATTTATTTGCATTGGACTCGTTTACTTTGCAACTGTAATCGCTGGGAAACTCGCACAGATAAGAGTCCTGTCTTCTCTGTGTGCTGGCTGCCAGCTCCAGGGTCCTAGAGCCTGCCTGCTGCCTGATGTAGCAGTGCTGAGATTGTTCTCAGTCTGCTCATTCCCTGTGTACAGACATGAATGTCTGTGCACAGAGATGATGTAGCAGAGCTGAGATTGTTCTCAGTCTGCTCATTCCCTGTGCATATACATCTATATCTATGCACAGGGGATGTAGCAGAGAGGACATCGCGTTTTGGACTGCGTCGGACGGAAGAGGATTTTTTTAATTAAAGATGGAGTCCCTAATGGCTTTTTTTTTTATTTCTAATAAAAAATTTTCTTTGTGTTGTGTTTTTTTTAAAACAATTTAATAGAAATTCATGGCGGTCATGTCTAGTATTGGCGTGACCGCCATAAATTTCGGGCTTAGGGCCAGCTGATAATACAAAGCTGGCCCTAACCTCTTTATTACCCAGCGTGCCACCGCTACCAGGGCCGCTGGAAGAGCGGGGTTCAGCGCCAGAGGATGGCGCTTCAATGAACGCACCATCTTCTGGGGCGGCTGCGGGCTGCAATTTGCAGCGGGGGGTTCCCAGAAAGCTTGGGCATCCCTGCACTGCGGATTCCAGCCCCCAGCTGCTTAGCTGTACCTGGCTAGACATAGAAATTGCGCGGAGCCCCACGCATTTTTTTTTAATTATTTCATGAAATTCTGAGATTCTGACGCTGACTCTGAGACTCTGACTCTGAGACTCTGACTCTGAGACTCTGAAATTCATGAAATAATTAAAAAAAAATGCGTGGGGCTCCGCGCAATTTCTATGTCTAGCCAGGTACAGCTAAGCAGCTGGGGGCTGGAATCCGCAGCGCAGGGATGCCCAAGCTTTCTGGGCACCCCCCGCTGCAAATTGCAGCCCGCAGCCACCCCAGAAGATGGCGCGTTCATTGAAGCACCATCCTCTGGCGCTGAACCCCGCTCTTCCAGCGGCCCTGGTGGCGGTAGCACGCTGGGTAATAAAGGGGTTAATACCAGCTTTGTTATACAAGCTGGTATAAAGCCCGAGATTCTTAATGTCAGGCCACGTTTGACCCAGCCACTAAGAATCTCCAATAAAGGGTTAAAAAAACACAACACAGAGAAAAATTTTATTTGAAATAAAAAAAAAAGCCATTAGGGACTCCATCTTTAATTAAAAAAATCCTCTTCCGTCCAACGTAGTCCAAAACGCGATGTCCTCTCTGCTACATCCCCTGTGCATAGATAGATGTCTATGCACAGGGAATGAGCAGACTGAGAACAATCTCAGCACTGCTACATCATGTCTGTGAGCAGGCGGGCTCTAGGACCCTGGAGCTGCACAGAGAAGACAGCTGGACTCGGCTCGCAAAGAAACAGCAGTTACTTTGCGAGTTTCCCTGCTATCACTGGCACAGTAGCCGAGTCTAATGCTAGACAATGACACTCCTAGTTTTGTCAGCGTTTCTGACAAAACTAGGATTGATATTGATTTGCATTGGACTCGTGCGAGTAATCACTGGAAAACTCGCAGAGTACCGAGTCCTGCGAGTCCCTTACTTCTCGCCGAGTAACGAGTCCTAGCGAGTAGATTCGCCCATCCCTAAACTGAATGCAAGCTTGTGAGCCATTGTGCTGCATACATATGTGTTCGGGATGAAAGGGGGTTAATGGGTAATTGGCGGATGGTTTAGACAGGTGCGCCAGTAGGTAAATGTATATTATTTATAGTTAGTGCATATTACTATGGTTCTCGGCTGTGCAGTACCGGAGTCTCGGCCTCTTGGCTGAATGTTTGTAAAATATTTTGAGTGGTAATTTTATTTCTGGGGTATGCACATTCACGGAACTTAAGTAAAATATATTTGGTGAGAAAATTTATGTTGTAATAGATTATCTTGTTCGTGACTTTGCTGTATTCTGAAGAATTCTCCAAGTACACGGCTTACAGAGTGAAGGCATTAAGTTGGCTATCCAAACAAGTAAAAATTGACAATTTGTGTAGGAGACTTCCGACACTCCCCATTACATTTCAATATGCAGCATCTTTTTGGTTTTTAAGGATATTATGATATGTTTTCAGTGTACTATTGAAATGAGAGGTATTAATTTTTATCTGACCGGACTATAATCTCCACGTATTTCACAGGATTGTCTAAATGTTATTGAACAAACTATTATGCCTGAACATGCCTTATGTTCAGCAATGGAGTCTTGTGTGGTGAGTGTGCATACAGGCCATTGAGGTTGAGTGAAGTACCTATTATTTTCTTTGAAACGATTGTATCTGCCAATTCCAGATCTTTCTGTCAATCTCCAAAAATTGTTCTTGGCTCTTGGACAACTCTTCCGATACTTTTTTCAGTCTTCGGTCTAAAATCTTGCGGAAAGCACCTGACCTTTGCTGGTTTATGTTAATATGATGTTCTTTGTACTTCCAGATTATGGCTTCAATAGTGCTCAGTGGAACCTTCAGTAGTTTAAAATTATTCTGTAACCAATGCCATCAGACTTTTTTACAATAAATCTGCAGAGGTCTGGGGACAGCTCATTGGCTTTACCCATCACGAGATGTTTATTGTGTAGCACCTAGGTAAAGAGACACCTTTTTATAGGCCATCAGTTAAATCAGCTAACATTATTTACTTAGCCTAAACCACATTTGGGAGGGTTTCAGCTTTCAAAAGAGTAATTTATACAACAAATAGATGAATTTAACATCAGCTTATAAGCTTTTCTATAGATAACATGGATAAGCGACATAACTTTTGTCAGGGAGTCTAGAGGCATGCGTTAACTGATGCAACTTTGATTTCAAGCTGTTTTCAATGAGAAATCACTGATGTCATAGGTCACGTGACCTGTGCATGCCATATATGGTGGAATGCAAAACAGGAAGGCTGTGTGCCCACATAGTGGTTTAGTAACGTTCAAATCGTCAGTAAACAGCTGGAAATTATCAGTTCTGAGCTCTGACGTCTCCAGCTGTTTTCCGGCGTTTTTTTTCAGCGTGTGCACAGTGGTTTTCAGTCGGTTTTTCCGGCGGTTTTCTTTGGAGGATTTTTTTCATGGAACCGATCAAAAACTGCTGAGAAGAATTGACATGCTGTATGCTGCTAAACCGCTGGGAAACCGCTCAACCGCGGGCGAATCCGACCACATAAACCCACTATGTGTGCACAGCGGTTTCTAAATTACATAGGGTTACATGTAAGTCCTAACGCTGCTTAGGATTTACATAAATTTAAATAAAACCTATGCTAAACGGCCGGCGGTTTTCGCTGCTAAACCGACGTAAAACCACTATGTGGGCACACACCCGAAGTGTTCTCTTGCCCCCAGGTGTGCCACTCCAATTTGCAGCAACTGCACCCTCAAGGTATGTACACATGTGTATATTGGGTTCTCATCATGTATGTTGCAAAACAACATACAAAATACATGTAATGTATGTCTCTTCTTGTGTTACATACACAGATGTCTGACTCAGAGCTGACAGACATTGAAACCCTGTCGACTCATCATCCTCAGATTCTTCTGTGAGTTTACTTTCACTTTTCTTGTGTGTTGTGAGCAGTGTGTACATGAAAATGCTGACAATTTCAGCAGGCCATTTTATGGGGGTGGGGAGGGTGGATGAAGGAGGTTCTGGGACAGGTGTTTGCTGTGTGCTTGTGCCACCTTACTTTGTGTGGCGACCATGGATGTTACATATGTCACCTGCTGTATTTGCTGCCCTGTAAATTCACACCGACATCCACACCAGAGTTGCGGTTATGTTCACTATGCAAATACATGTACTATGTATGTATGTACCACATGTGCCCTTTTTTATGTTGGTGGGTTAAAGGCAGCCTACAGCACTTGTAGCACCTGTAATATCTCACACATTATGTTGTTGCTGCCCATTGTGTCATGTGGTTATCATGTGTTGTGATATGTACATATGTGTGCTTGGACACGTGCATTGTGTCATGTGGTCATCATGTGTTGTGATATGTACATATGTGTGTCTGGACACGTGCTTCAAGGCCTACATGTAATGACTGTGTTGTGGCCCAGATTGGTTACACATGGCCTGTGTGTGTGAGCACACGTGCTGATAAAGGCACTTAAACATGCTGTCACATACACAATGTGAGTTTTGGAAGTAAGAGGGCATGGCAACATAAACAACACATTAAAGTCCCATGTGGTAAGGGTCCCTTTTCATGTACCATGTGATTATACATGAGTCCGCTACATAATACTTTTGGCACTGGCCATTGTGAGTGTAAACATATTATCTCAAAAGTCCACCAACTGTCAATGTCTCACCTTACACAAAACCACTTCAAAATCACCCAGAATTCCCTATCAAGGGCTCTCAGATGAAAAATGAGTACAGTATCTATTTTCAAGTGATCACTTTATTAGTCATAAATTTATAATCATTACATAAAAAACACTAAAATTCATTATATAGGAGTATCCTAATAACTATAATCATTTATATCTGGGTCCAGGACAAAGACCACTTATATTGATATTTATACAGTATTTATTATACATTAACCGATAATACCAGGTATATAAGGGAATACTTATTTATTTTATTTATCACTCAAAGCAGCTATACACTCTATAGTGTGATCTTAGGGCTCTTATCTCTTACAAGACCTGTGTATCTGTGTACTGGCACCTCTCTTTGACGCAGGTTACCATATAATGCTACCCTGATGTTTTAATTGTAGCTGCCCGCTCTCTTATATATCTAGGACTTCTTGACATATATGCACACCTATGTGCTAGCAGTGCCCCTTCTAATCTAGATTAGACATTGTGTATGCAGCCCCCGTGATGCATTCCTAATTTCCCCTTTAGTATCTCATACCTGGTGTAAAGTTGTTTGTGGCCTCGGTCCTGGCTCCCACCACTGCCAACGTACGTTTCGTCTCCTTCCTCACGCCCTTACCAGGTATGAGAATTTTAGTGTTTTTTATGTAATGATTATAAATTTATGACTAATAAAGTGATCACTTGAAAATAGATACTGTACTCATTTTTCATCTGAGAGCCCTTGATAGGGAATTCTGGGTGATTTTGACATATGCTTGCATGTATGGCCACTCTTTAATTTTCACTTTCTTCTTTTTCAGAACACGACCACCTCCCCTGGGTCTTCTGATTACGGAGCCAAGCGAGTAAGTGTTTTGTGTCATGCATTCATGTGTGAATGAATACTCTGTATAAGCATCATCCGAAAGTGACATTACATGTGTGACACATGCCACGACACATATGTGTGCCTCATGGGCTGATGATGGTCCCTGCTCTTTTAAGGTACCTTTACACGCCGCCACATAGGGTAGCAACAGGTAGCCACCGCACGTGCACGCGCGCGTTTTTAACGGTGGATACCGATCGCCGATGCCGCATATAGACGCCGCCACTGCGTGTTCCACTGAAGGTATTTGCGTTCCCCGGAAGTGCCGAAAGCTCCTGCGGCTTACTCCCTGTTGAATACCTTCCCTGGTTTACACGCCACTACCACAAAGGAATATGGGCATACATATTTCGCGCCGCAAGTACATAGGCGTGACAGAGTTGTGTATTCCGTGACGCCAATACGCTGATTGGACAACGCAATAGCATCATGATTGGCCAGCCTGCGCATTTCTGTGCGGAATTGAACACTCTTGTGGCAAATTATTGCCAAAAAATATCCCCCTCATCACGGTGGTTTGTGATGAGGAATCGGCTGAGGCTGACTAGAATCCACCTCATATCTTAAGGTCCTGTCACGCACAACGAGATTGTTAACATCATACATTTTTTGACGCAACAATGATCCCGCTAACAATGTTATTATGTATGACACGTACCAATGATCTGGCCCCTGCTGTGAGATCGTTGATCGTTACATACTGCTCTGGGTCAATTCTTTGTCGTTGCACTCCCGCTGGGAGCGCTAGATCGTTGTGTTTGAAAGGGACAATTCCCAATGACTACAGTATAATTCTGGATCGTTGCTGAAGTCGTTGGTGACATCGCTGGTGAGATACCTGTTTGACATCTTACCAGCGATGTGAAAACGATGTACCAGTGATCCCGGCCACGTCGTATCATTATCGATATTGCTGATGCATCGTTATGTGTAACAGGGGCTTTAGTGTTTGATAATGTAATGCTTTGTGTGAATGGCTTGTTAATTGCCCATATTGTTTGCCATGGTCCATCATATTGTTATTTTGGTGATATATATATTTGCAAAACCCTGTTTTTTCCAGAGGTTGCGATACGTTTAACTTTGTTGACCCACAATTTTTGCACTTACTTTCATCATATGAATTAAACATGTTTTATGTTTTTGGAAAAAGATGTTTGTGTTTTCTCTGCATGACTAATTGTATATCAAGGTAATGTGATCTGTTGGCCAATTCACTTTGACTATATAAGGTGTCCAGTGTTTGTGGTGTGCGCACAATACAAGTGATAAGGTGTGTGTGTTGCAACTTGCCCACCATCACCATACATGGCATACCTATCAACTGCAAGCTTGCTTCATACATTGCAGGCAAAACATTGTGTGTGTGTGCAGGCCCGGCGTCAGCACCCGGCGCACCCGGGCAAGTGCCGGGGCCCAAATGCTTGTGTTGTGACCCTAGCCTGAAGCAAGTATTGTCTGCTGCAGCGCAGAGCGTTTAATGCTATGCATAATGCCAGCAACCAGCCCATAGAAACCCGATGTTTACATTGCCAACCAGTGGTTGGCAAGGTAAACATAGGGTTTCTATGGGCTCCAGCGCGTAGCATTAAACGCTATGCTCTGCAGCCGAAAATACTTGTGTCAGACTAGAGTCACAACACAAGTGTGACCCTAGCCTCAGGGGCCCCTGAGCACTGCCCCCACAGCCAGGGCCATACCCAGGGGGCAGCTGGGGGGCTCATTTGTATGGAGGTCATGTGCAGCCTCCTGCAGCTCCGAAGGTCTCCCTCTGTGGGAGCCGACAGAGCTGTACATTCTGTGCTGAGTGCTGACAGGACCTGACTGGGTCACAACACAAGTGTGACCCTAGCCTCAGGGGCCCCTGAGCACTGCCCCCATAGCCAGGGCCATATCTAGGGGGCAGCTGGGGGGTCATTTGTATGGAGGTCATGTGCAGCCTCCTGCAGCTCCGGAGGTCTCCCTCTGTGGGAGCCGACAGAGCTGCACATTCTGTGCTGAGTGCTGACAGGACCTGTGATGATGTCACATGGAGGGGAGGAGTCAGGGCTCACATGATCAGCTCCTCTGTGTATGCAGGATTCTGCTGTGCTGGCCACCATGTCCATGATGCTCAATTAGGTGAAGTTTATGTGTGGGGTCAGGAGGGATTTACAGTGTGAATGTAGCAGAGGTGAGTGTGTACTAGGTGTGTGGAGCGGAACCATGTGGGTACTAGGGGTACGGAGCGTAGCCGTGTGTGTACGAGGTGTGCGGAGCAGAGCCGAGTGTGTACGAGGTGTACGGAGCAGAGCCAAGTGTGTACCAGGTGTACGGAGCAGAGCCGAGTGTGTATGAGGTGTACGGAGCAGAGCTGAGTGTGTACGAGGTGTACGGAGCAGAGCCGTGTGTATGAGGTGTACAAAGGGGAGCCGAGTGTGTACGAGGTGTATGGAGCGGAGCTGAGTGTGTGAGGTGTACAGAGCGGAGCCGAGTGTGTACGAGGTATACGGAGTGAAGTCGTGTGTACGAAGCGTACAGAGCAGAGCTGAGAGTGTGCAAGGATAACGGAGCGAAGCTCAGAGTGTACGAGGTGTACGGAGCAGAGCCATGTGTGTACGAGGTGTACAGAGCAGAACCGAATGCTTACAAGGTGTCCGGAGCGGAACTGCATGTGTACGAGGTGTACGGAACGGAACTGCATGTGTACGGAGCGGAGCTGTATCTGTATGAGGTGTGTGGAGCGTAGCTGCGTGCGTACGAGGTGTATTGAGCGGAGCCGCGTGCATACGAGGTATGTGTACCAGTGGTAGCCCCCCGCGGATTCCGCTCCCGCTCCTATTGTCCCAGCCGCCTTTGCCAGCAGCATTCTTCTCCAGAGTCTCTTCTGCCGCTGTCTGCATTCTGCAGCTCAGCATGGAGGGGCATGATGTTGTCATCACTGTGCTGATATGTGCAGAGCGACCGGAAGAGACCAGAGCAGCGAGAAGAGAGGTGAGGAGAAAGAGAGATCCGGATGGCCAGACACTCCGCTTGGCTGCGGTGCCACCCATATTGCATTGCGACTCCATTGATCTGCTTGCATTATTTATGCGCTTCAGGATGCTTGCGTATATACCAAGAATCCTCAGACGCACAAAAATGCAACATGTTGCATTTGCAGGGGACTTTTAAAAAGCGCAAGGGAATGCAAACGCACCTTAGCCCGCTCCTAACAACGTGTAATATGCTCACTGTCAGAAACAGCTCTTGCTGGTTTTAGCAGTCACTGTTCCTGTAAGGCTGCCTTCACATAGACGTTTTTTGAAAAATGCGGCAGTTGCGGTAAAAAACCCTGCATCTGCCGCATTTTCCGCCTAGCGGCTGCACTTGCTGCTCGTTTACGGCAAGCCCCATGCATTGTCTATGGGGCTTGCGGTAAGTGTGCGTCAATATATATATATATTATAGTCCGCGATATGTACTAAAGGGGGCCCACTGAGACTTTTTCGCCCGGGGCCCACAGAAACCTGGAGCCGGCCCTGTGTGTGTGCGAGCTATGTGTCAATGGTGTAGCCACTATATACAGTATATGCATGGGTAAACAACATCCCAGGGTTTTTTTATTGATAGAGGCATGGGAAATATACCACGGACACATGGATCAATTACACACAAAGCCATAATTGCCCTTGGAAGGAGGCAGATGTCAAGTCATTTATGAGTACCATGGTGCTGGGACCATTGAGGATAATATACCAAAGCAAATACTCATTGTTGATGGTTCAAAAATGGATTTTGTTGAAGTAATAGGTTAGCCAAACACAAATATTACACATTAAGGCTGGGGTCACACATAGAAATCCGTTTTTGGAAGTGATTTCCATGACCAATCCGTTTTTTTTGGGGTGCTTTTTGAGCCTCCTACACCCCTGGACGTTTTTTAGACTTGGTCATTTGTTCTTTTTTTTCATTAAAAACGGATATGCGTTAACGCATGCGTTAACGCAGGTGCCTATATGTGCCATGCGTTACCGCATGCGTTTCCCATAGGGCCCCATGTTAATAAAACACATGCATTTTTTAACTGATGCCAAAAACGTTGCTAGCAACGTTTTGGGCTCAAAAACGGACAGAGCAATGTTTTGAGGTCCAGAAAAAAACGGACAGGGTGTTTATTACATCCAATCCGTTTTTCTATCAGTTTTTGGACTTAGAAAAAAAAATTGCCAAAAATGAAGCCAAAAATGAACCAAGGCCTTATGTGTGACCCTAGCCTAACAGGTATCAAACATTTGGAAATGAGAAAACAAGAAAAGCAGTTGAAAAGACCTTGAACCAACATCCATCGGCATGTGATCTACACTTGGTTGCCATCAAGGGCATGAATGCAGGTGGAAAACTGAGACACATTGTCTCTATGTATATGTATGGCAAATGGCAGTCACATTTTAGGGCTGGGGCATTACCAGGGGCAGCAATTTGGCCCATATCACCTGACAGGTGCCGCCGATGGGGGAGCGGCCAATCCTGAACTGGTAGCGTCAGGACATACACCTTTTTCCGGTCACCAACTACCTGCAATGCACATTCCTGAATGAGGCCATGTCTGAGTTGGGGCCCCAATAAAGTCAGCACATGTCATTGTAAAGTCTGTGCTAGCCCTAATGTCTAAATGTGTGATTGTTTCCAAAAAAGGCCATATATCTTTGCCTTGCAGATATGCCAACCTGGAACACATGTGGCACGATTTAAGTTACGCAAACATGGCCATCAAACACATATGCATGTTACGACATGACCACAGAGCTGCTCATCACACAGAAGCACACAGGCATATGAGGACATCTTGAATAGTAGCAAGGGTATGTACCCGTAGTTTGGAGTATGTTTGTGGAGTAGCAACATTAACCCTTAATTGTGTGGTGAAACATCACATAACATGTAAATAACAGTAATTAGATGTGCAACAAATAAACAAACTACAATGGTTGTGGAACGGTTTTAGTAAACATAAAGGTACACAAACAGTGATGTACAAATGCAAACATACATTACTAAGGAACAAAAAAAAGGCTACTCTCGCTAAATAAGGACCCAGAGCATTCAAATGCACAGGAAGCCTGTGTATCTGACCAACGTCAGTCATGAAGTATTTGGCGAATTGGTTCTACACTTCTATGGCTGCAACAGGAGAACAGAAATTAACATCTTGGAGCCCAATCAGGGTTGAATCACATTCATAGGGGTCCACTATGAGGGCATCATGGTAGCAGACAAAGTTATATAAGCAGACGCATGCCTTCACAACAATATCCACGTTGTGGGGCTGCAATTGATTGCATGAGAGTAGAACACGCCACTTGAATGACAAGATCCCAAAAGTGCACTCCACATATTGGCATGCCCTACTTAACTGGGTCTTGAAGTTACGCCGGGTATGGGTGAGGGTGCATACAGCTTCATGAGGTTCGTGGACAGCTGTAAAGCCTCATCTGCTACAAGCACATAGGAGAGATTGGGCGCCGTTGTGCCAGGTAAAGAGCATGGTGGGGGAATATTAAAGTGGTTATTGTATGGGGCTTTGCCCATGTTACTGTCTTTAAAGACACGAGAGTTGTTTATGTGTCCACAGCAACAAATCTCCCTTGAGCATCTACAATGGTCATTAAAACAATAGAAAAAATACTTCTTGTAGGGGCTCGGACACACCCTCCTAGTTACATCTGAGTTTCACAGATGAGACTCAGATGAGGCTGGAGCGGTGACCCAGAACGGCATCTCCCTGTCAGAACGGGGCTGTCAGCTGCTTGTGTTTTTGTGCAGCTGCACATTCCCTGTCCAGAGAGGGAGAGGCCGTTCCGGGTTACTGCTCCAGCCTGTTCCGAGTCTCGTCCATCAAACTCGGATGTAACTAGGAGAATGTGTTCGAGCCCTAATTGTAGAAATTGGGGCCACTATTTGGGGGCTTGCCTATCCTGATATGCTTGCCGTCCAGGGCACCGATACAGTTGGGGAACTGAGACACCTGGGCAAAATGGTCGGCATTTTGGCCCAGATTTTGGGGATGGGTGGTGGCCTGACTAGGGGCTGCAATTTTGCCCATATCACCTCACAAGTCTCTGGCACGGCACGATGCTGCAGATGGTGGAGCGCCCAATCCTGAACTGTTAGTATAGTGAGGCATAGATTTTCCCAGTGGCCAAGTACCTGCAATGATAATGTAGGCAAAGTTAGTAATGAACATACAGACAGACATGACATGACGTACTGATGAGACATGGAGACATCACATGTGTCTAGTGTGTGTGCTGATAACAAGGCAACTGAGCAACAAAAAATACCTCAGGATCAGTACCAATCTCTCGGCAGGGGATATTGCAGCCCAACAACTTGTATCCTGTCAACAGATGTCTTGTTAAACCAGGCCAAGTGGAACGTCAAATGTTGACACAAACATTCTTTGGAATCTCTGAAATTTCACCAGGAAAGCCCTCAACTGCTGGTAGAGGACATGGAATGATCCATATTGGGGTCTCAGCAAGTTGACTTCATGGACCCACAGCCTACTATGTCTGGCATGTTGTAACTGCCGCCGATGTATCACCAGGTAGCGAAGCTCCAGGAACAATATGTCATCTATGATGCCCGCAGAGCCACAAATGACACACGAAATGGCTAATAGCAACACCCCCCCTCCCTATTGACCAGGGCTTTTTATTGGGTGAGGGTGTGGCTAGTCATGAAAAAAAAAATGACCAAAAAGATACCCTATCCGTTAATGCATCTGTTAACGCATGGCACATATGTGTACCATGCATGCATTATTTTCCTCAACAAGACATGGCACAAAATACATTAAACCGCAAGCCAAAGTAACTCATCCGGTAACGGATCCGTCAAAAAAAGTATTGTCCCAAATGTGACCCTAGCCTAAGTGGCAGGATTTCTTTCTAACTACTGATGGATTTAGCTTGTGTCATGACTTTCCGTGGCTTTTTACACCTTTCTTCATGCGTTCAATGTGTTTTCTCTGTGTAATTCCTCATTACACATAACTTAATTTTGGGCATCAATATTTTGATATCTTTGACAATATGGATTGGATCGGTTGTTGACGATATTTATTGATTCATGTCAATTGCACCTTTAGAAATGTATTTACTGCAAAAATTGATGATGTGTTCAATACTTATTTCACCCACTGTATGTGCAGCAAAATTTGGCCTATTGGCACACCAGTCAGGGTGTACTCTTGAAAACTGCATGCAAGTAATACAGAGCGTTTTTTAAGAAATGCTGCTTTTTATTGTACATAAAATAATATTTGCTACACATAAGTTTTAATGTTCCTCCCTTCCAACTTTATGTAATGTGTTGGAAGCTGCTTGGCTATTATGAAATATGATTCTACACAATATGCCGGCATAACCCACCAGAGTGATGTCTTTTTTCTCTGGCAGTGTAGGAGACATATGTGATGAGTGTGTTTAAATCCTAATGGTAATAACATTTTTCCCAGGTTGGTTTTCCTGAGAACATTTGAGGCTAATCTGACTTTGCGATCTTACAATTTCCTCTGGATTTTAATGGAGCACAGTCTAAATATAGAAAGGCGAGGGGGGGGGGGGTTCATTAAACCGTCAGCTCTGTGTGACCGTCCAAAGTGAAAAACTCACAACTTGGACAAATCATTGTAAATAATCCAGTGGATTCCAGATGGGATGTGTAAGAACAGAAACCATGCACGTTTTCCTCTTGGCCTGAGAGTAATGGGTTTGATCCGGTATGGGAACAAGAACATGTGCCTGTTGCATTTTCCCACAAATGTATAGTCCACTCCCAGTGAGGATTGCAATAATATATACCATTAAATAAAGGAGAAATTCAAACATGTACATGGGTTGTTGTTTTGAAAGATCAATTATTTTCATGGTTTTATAGTGGATACTTGTTGACCAGATGTCATCAGCTTTTAGACACACGCAGCGCTTCTATTCCCAATATATGAGTCATGCATATTTGTTATAAAGTGTATGTTCTAGATGATGGGATGACCATAAATGCTCATAGTTCTTCATAGCACGGTGCGATTATTCTCCTAATCTCCTGGGAACTACTACATGTCCTCATTGACTTGAGTGAAGCTGCGCCAAAGGTAGTGAACAGGTAAGTGGAAGAGAATAATGTTATGCAATGAGAAAAACAAAATCAATTTTTCCTCTGCCAATCAAAATTTGATGGCATTACCCCCGCTTAATTCTGTACCTGGTTTAGGTGTTTCTCATTATTTATGCAAATTGCCTCTTTAAAGAGGACTTGAACTCTAGCGCCACCTACTGGTAGTAGCAATCCTACAAGTCTATATTGACCCTCTAATGAACCTTATCATATGACCAAGGATATAAGCCAAATCAAATTCTCAGGCTGGCTTCACACTTGCAGATGCATCTGCAGCGTTTTGCAGATGCATCTGCAAGTGTGAGCATGCAGACCACGGCCCCTATGTTTATAATAGGGCGCACCGCGGTCTGAATGCTCTCATTCACTCCTATATGTGTGCCGTCAGCAGGCGTATGCCTGCTTACAGATCACACACTCCCGCCCGCAGCATGGACGCGAGATGTAGCGTCCAAGGTGCGGACGGGAGTGTGTGATCTGTCAGCAGGCATACGCCTGCTGACGGCACACATATAGGAGTGAATGGCTGCTTTCAGACCGCGGTGCGCCCTATTATAAACATAGGCACCGCGGTCAGCATGCTCACACTTGCAGATGCATCTGCAAAACGCTGCAGATGCATCTGCAAGTGTGAAGGCAGCCTCAATTTGCAGATACTGTGTTTCGGAGTGATTGCTTATCATATGTAATCTTAACCCTTGAATAGTTGTCTGGTTTCAAGAGTTAAGCCACATGATGAGGTTCTCTGCTTCTGTGTCACAGCTCAAAGCCAGAAACAATGGGAGTCAATAATTTATCTTTCAGAGTGTTTGTACCTGCAAAACCGCTTGTCCAATCCATGGTAAAAAATCTGCTACCACTTCAATCAGGCACAAACTTTTGCAGGTAAAAAAAACTTTCCCCCTTAAAATCAGTTATAAGGAATAAAGGTATCGAGCCATATTCCTACAGCAGCAATTTTCAACAATTCATGCCCCATGAAGAGTCACAAAGATAGGACCCAGTAGTATGAGAGACCTTGACGCTGGTTACGGGCTGAAATGTTATGGCCATCACATTAGCTAAGTTCTCTTTTTTTTTCCTCTATATCATGAAGCAGTTTTCTGCTGTGCCTGTATACACTAATCACATTGAGCAGCCTTGCACATAGCCAGCCATTGCATTCATTAGCCAATATGCTTTTTCACAATTTTCTAAGTGATAGTGTTGCAGCCGATATCCTTTCTTGTTGATGTTTTTTCTGGCTAGCACCTTTCACATATGGAGGTGTTGCTGGCAGTCTTTTTAGTATCACTTTGTAACCAGAGGCAATATACAAAAGGACTGTAGAGGCCACTCGCAGAAGGTCCCAGGCATTTCCTTTTTAGCGAAAGCTGGAGCTCACTAGGACCCAGCTGATCCCTTACCTTGAGCTGTGTATATATTGCCCTTGACTCCCAGGATGCACTGCTGGTGATAGCTTGTCAGGTGTTTGGAGGAAGCTTCTCAGCTCTTGCAGTGTATCCTTGAGTTCTGTTGGATTGCTGTGTGGATCTTCTCAACCTAAGTGTTTCTTCCATTCTCTCCTTGTTTGTTTCCCTTGTGTGTATCTTTAGTTGGTAGCCAGGCTGACTAGTGTTCACCCACTCTGATCCTTATTTAGTAGTAGTTCAGGGTCAGTCAGGGAATAGGTATCCTGCAGGCGATAGTTGCGGAAACTATATACGAATGTTAGGGGATCTAGGTGCCAGCGCTACTTTATCTTGGGGTCACCATCTCCCCTTTTGCCCTTAGCATCAGGGACTCCTTTCCCCCCTCCTGTCGTCGTCTAACACTGGATGTCTCCCTACACCCAGCGTGACAATTATTACCGCCAATATAAAAGATGGGGCAGGCCAAACAGTGGCATTTTACATTCTTACAAGGATAGGGAAAGGCAGCTAAACCACGCACCACTCACTTCACATAGGGATAGAGTAGCACCTAATATGACTGTGGTGTACTACAGCAGTGCTAAATCACATTGAAAATGGGAGTGATAGGGTACCTTTACACGCCCTGCGACAATCGCCGTCAAAATTCCTCCCAATTGCGGCGTGTAATTGGGGAATTTGACGGTGATATGTCGCCTCACGCCGGTTGCCTGATGGCTCTGCGCATGCGCTTATTGAAGCCCGGCCGATCACATGATCAGGCCCATAATACACTGGGGCTGATCACGTGATCGGCCCCATAATGCACCGCGCCGGATGTGACGTAGCGGCCGGTGCATGATAGGCGTCTAGAGGGCGGAAGATTTCAAATGGAGGGGCGGAGATGAGGAAAGAATAACGCCGCTCAGTGGGGCGTGCGCAGCCGGATCGAGGAGTGCTGCATGGAGCCAGGCGCCACCTTTTCAGTCCCCAGCTTCAGGGACTTCTGTAAGTTAGAAGTTATTTTTCTGATCTTTTATAGGGCCACTTTAGCTCAGAGAGGGATACATAGGGAGCAGCTAGGAAGGTGTAGGGACAGCTAGTGATAGTGTAGGGCCTTAATTCTAGGTGACAGGTTCCCTTTAACATGGTACCAAACTTTTTATTTTAACTAAGTGGAGGATACCAGAATGTACCGCACATCTATGGAGCTAAAAGATCTTCTCACTAATCTGGCACAACTGGATAGTGACTAGGGATGGGCAAACCCAAACTGTAAAGTGGGTGCTTATTTTTAGCACCCTTAGCTGATGTTTTTAGAAATACAATTTTTGGGTAGATGTGATGTTTTGATCGCCTGTTATTGCATTTTATTGTAATGCTGTGGCCAAATAAACATAATTCTGGCATTTTTTTTCCATTACGTAGTTACCTTATATACTCGAGTATAAGCCGAGTTTTTCAGCACAAAAATTATGCTGAAAAGTCCCCCCCCTCAGCTTATACTCGAGTAACAGTGACGGCTGAGTGTGGGGGTGGCGGTGTCCGGGGGCTGGAGGAGGTGGGGGGAGGCTGTACAGTGAGCGGCTGGTCACGTGGGGCCGCTCATTAGTGCAATTAAATATGCACTGCAGCGGCAGGGGGAGTGGTGCATACTACATTGCACTGTGTATGCGCCCCCCCTCAGTGGTACACAGGTATACAGGCCCCCCGCCCCCCCTGCAGTGGTACACAGGCCCCCTGCCCCCCCGCATTGGTATACAGGCCCCCTGCCCCCCCCCGCAGTGGTATACAGGCCTCCCATCCCCCCCCCCGCAGTGGTATACGGGCCCCCCGCAGTGGTATACAGGACCCCCCCGCAGTGGTATACAGGACCCCCCCCCCCCCTGCAGTGGTATACAGGACCCCCTTGCTGCCGCACACCTGTAAAATAAAATCTCATTCATACATATCAGGGTACAAGCAGGAAGAAGAGCGGAGGATGCGACAGGATCAGGGATAAGTATGAATGAGATTTTATTTTACAGGTGTGCGACAGCTGTGGGGGGGCCTGTATACCACTGATGGGGTGGTGGGAGGCCTGTATACCACTGCGGGGGGGGACCTCTATACCACTGATGGGGGGGCCTGTATATATCACTGATGGAGGGGCCTGTATATATCACTGATGGGGGGCCTGTATATACCACTGAGGGGGGCTGTATATACCACTAATAGGGTTGTAACCACTGATGTGGGGCCTGTATATACCACTGAAGGGGGCCTGTATATACCACTGATGGGGGCTGTAACCTCTGATGGGAGGCCTGTATATACCACTGATGGGGGGCCTGTATATATCACTGATGGGGAGCCTGTATATACCACTGAGGGGGGCCTGTATATACCACTGATGGGGGCTGTAACCACTGATGTGGGGCCTGTATATACTACTGAGGGGGGCTGTATATACTACTGATGGAGGGCCTGTATATACCACTGATGGGGGGGCTGTATATACCACTGATGGAGGCCTGTATATACCACTGAGGTGGGGCCTGTATATACCACTGATGGGGGAGCTGTATTCCACTGATGGGGTCTGTAACCTCTGATGGGGGGGAACTGTATACCAGTGATGGAGGTCCTATATACCAGTGATGGGGGATTATATACCAGTAATGGGGGGCCATTTATCATAATGAGAGGGGCTGTATACCGTGATGAGAGTCTGCTTCATTTCCCCCCCTAGGCTTATACTCGAGTCAATAAGTTTCCCTAGTTTTGGAGGGTAAAATTAGGGGCCTCGGCTTATACTCGGGTCGGCTTATACTCGCGTATATACGGTATGTGTATTTTTTAAAGAATATTTTGAATTCTTTTATTTTCAATGGGATAAAAGGGGGATGATTTGAAAGTTTGTTTTTTTTTTCCATAATTTTAAGAACCTTTTTTTGTAAACTTTTATTGTTTTTTTACTAGTTCCTTTAGAGTACTTGAAACTGCTATTGTCTGATCGCTTGAGCAATACAGAGCCATGCATCAGCTTGGCTCTGTACAGCACAAATGACCATCTCATGTGAACGCCAGTGCTCAGCCAGTGTTCAAATTCAGTTCTTACTGACAGTGACAGAGGCCATTATGACAACCCCCTAGGCATCCTGTGATCATGTGAAAACGCCACTGATGGGAGTGGGGAATGGTGCGATCCTAGCAGTCAAGTTAAATTCCGCTGTCAGAATTTTTGACCGCGTGATTTAACAAGTTAATATAGATCAATGTGCCACTGTTAGAGTCTGCAAAGGCAGGAAGGCGACCTTGGATGTTTCAGTATGTCCAAGGTTGTAAACCGGTTAATGACTCTCTGCCCTAATTTTGAGATTACATTAAAAAGCTCAAAATTGATTCAATATGATTCTAGGAGACCTCACAGTGCTCTTCATGTCTTTACTGGTCAGTTTGTTTTCTTTGCAGTAATTGAGATTAATTTATTTGCTTCAAATCTGATTTTTGGTAAAAATTTGTGAAAGCTTAAAAATTAATAATTTCAAAAGATTTGCTAATCACACTGATCACTGCTGCTGGATCTTTACAATGTATTATCTTTTAATGATGACTCCAGCAGTTGAAAATGGTGGCATAACCTCATATTGTTGATCTTGAATCATCTAACACAGATAATTATATAGTTTCATGTAAAATAAAAATAAAAAGTCTGAGGATTACAGAAAATCAATACTGAATGTTCACTTGAGGTTGTCTGCTAATTTCACCACCACTTCCACTACCAGAGTAATCCAATCAATTTTGAGTTATTATCACATACCACTTATCACATTTACAGTAAATTGTTATATGGAGCTACAAAGGCCAAGTGAAGGTAAGAAAAGGAAAAGGTGATCTTGTAATTACAGGATTATATCTACATAATAAAAACACATTTAGTTGTCTAAGCTATCTTGAGATATAGAAGACTAGTTGAGTCATTGATTTATGTATAAAAACAGCAATAGACAAGGTGCAGAAATGAGAATTTGCTTGGTTAAGTGCCCCAGATAGGTTTGTTTAGTCTACAATAGAAGTCTCGAAGTGGGAATTTAATTACCTTATGTAAATATACATTGGGTTACCATGACTTCTCTACCACGACCTTTCATTATCCAGGATTTATTCAACAGAGGTGGACATCTGGGGTATTAAATGAAAAATGCTTTCATGTTTAGGTACGGAATGGGTTTTTCATATTTGCAGTCACAAACATCTGAAAGCTTGGTTTTAGAAACTTTCACCATATGACCACTTGTAGCGAGTTTGTTGATAAACTGGGTCAAATTCATGGCCACGTTAGCTAATAAACGTCTAAATATATTTTAAGGGATAAAAAAAATACAAAACTTTAGTATAGATGCAGTGGCTATATTGTCATGTGACATGTGAAGACTGCTCTCCAGTCTCTGTGAACTGATCTGCAAGAGTTAAAATGTGCGTATTTCTGTTGTTAATTTAAGGGTTGATATCAGTAGCTGTGACAGTATTAGCTGTCCATGGTATTAGCTGGCGTTGGCTCTCCAGGTGAGCTGTTGCTGTGTGAGTCAGGTGACATGATTGTCCACTCCCCCAGCCTTGAAATAATTCCATTACCCATCAGCTGGTGTCATTGAAAGAGTTAATTCACTCATTGACCTGTGAGTTATGTTATGCTGTGTGCAGTTTCTGATGGAGTTTTCAGAAGCTGTTTTTTTTTTATTCCTGGGTGGAGTTGCTGTAACTATTCTGGTCCCTGGGTGAGGTTGCTGTGACTATCCTGGTCCCTGGGTGGAAGTGAGGGGTTATAGCCTAAGGCTGGTCAGGAGTAAGGCAAGGGTGGCGGCTAAGACATCCTCACCTTTAGAGGCACTTCTGGGAACAGGGTCAGCTAGCGACCCCCAGTCTAAGGATCAGACTAGTTCCCCTGATAGCCTTTAGCCTGTAACTGCCATCCTTCTTCCATACTCCTTTGTCCGTTATAGATAGCTGTGATATCATGGTACTACTCTTTTAGAACTTTTATAATTTTTTCTGTTAATGGCGATATCCAGGGCTAGAAATGGGCATGAACTACAATAACAGTGATAACTCGTACACAAGTGATATCGAAATTTATTGGTCATCATCTTGGTAACCTGACAGAAACCTGTGCTAGAATATTAGTACAAGTGTCAGTCAGCATGTGCAGTAGAAAACCTCTCCTCTTCCCTTCATGTGTATAAAGATGTACTTGTGGCTATTCTAATCAAATAATGGAAATATTAGTGATGTTGAGGTAAGAAAGGCAAATAACATTGCTGTCCACCCTGTATTTTTAATCTAATACCAGATACAGCAAGTGTACTAATGGAAAAAGAATCTGCTCCCACAGCTACTCATCTTCTCTTGCTAACCTATACTAAAAATATCAGGAATGCTAAAGTAAGAAGAAGCTGCTCACACTGCTGTCCACCATGCCTTTCTAATACTAGAGGTACCAGAGGTGCTATGGAGAAAAGTGGCTGCTCACACTGCTGTCCACAATGTGTTTCCAGCAATGGAGATACCAGAGCTGCTGAAGTAAGATGAGGTTGCTCACAATACTGTCTACCATGTCTTTTTGAGTCAATACTGGAGATACTAGAGGTGCTGAGATACAAAGAAACTGCTCAGACTGCTGTCCACCATATGTTTCTGACACTAGAGAAACCACAACTGCTAGAGTAAGAAGTGGTTGCTCACAATGATGTTAAACCTGTCTTTCTGATCTATGGCCTTGTTCACACATACCATCCGTTTTTGCCTTAAATCCAATTTTGGGAACATTTTAGACTGTTTTTTTCAAAGTCCAAATACGCATATGCGTTAACGCATGGTGCATTTAAGTGTCAATGCGTTTTTTAACAACACATGCGTTTTTGTTCAGAATCCCAAAAAACACTGCATGCAGTGTTTTTGGGTGCTGTAAAAAAAATGCATGCGTTTTTAAAAAATGCATGCATTTTTTTAACATGGGGCCCTATGGTAAACGCATGCGATAACGCATGGCACATATAGGCACCATGCGTTAACTCATGCGTTTTTGCATGTGTTTTTGGTGAAAAATGACTAAGTCCCAAAAGTTCCAAAAAACGTTCAGAACCTCAGGGGACACTATTGGCACCCTTAGAAAAACGGATCTGTTTTTCTAAGGGCTTAAAAAACGGATTGGTATGTGTGGACAAGGCCTAAGGCTGCCTTCAGATTTGCAGATGCCTCCGCAGCGTTTTGCAGAGGCATCTGCAAGCATCTGCATGCAGACGGCAGCCCCTATGTTTATGCCTGGATGCCGGATGCCTGCGCACAGATCACATATAGGAGTGAATGGGTGCGCACGGCGGTCTGCAAGCATCTGCAGACCGCTGTGCGCTCCATTATAAACATAGTGGCTGCCGTCTGCATGCAGATGCTTGCAGATGCCTCCGCAAAACGCTGCGTAGGCATCTGCAAATCTGAAGGCAGCCTTACACTGAAAATATGAGGAGTGCTTATGTAGGAAGAGGCTGCTCACACTGCTGTGCATGCTCTCTATTTTATCTTAAACTGGAGATACTAGGGGTGCTGAGTTAAGAAAAGGCTGCTCACATCTCAGTCCTCCATGTCTGATCTGATCTAATACTGGAGATACCAAAAATGCTGAGGTTACAAAAAGTTGCTCATACCACTGCCCACCTTGTCTTTCTAATCCAATACTTGAGACGCCAGGGGTGATAAAGTATGAAGAGGCCACTCACACTGCTGTACACCATGTCAATCTGATCTAACACTGGAGAGTTCAGAAATGCTTAGGTAAGGCCAGGGTCAGACTACCATTTTTAGCACATGTCACAGACATCCGTTAAAAACTTAGTCATTTTTTCAGCAGCGCATATGCGCTAGCCATCGCAGCTGCAGCTCAACCCTGTCCCTGGTTACCCGATGTTGATCTTGGTAACCACCCACACATCCAGCTGGATAGCATCCGCTTAAGCAGAGTGGACAGGGAGAATGCTGAATGCAGCGTTTCCCTGTCCGCTCTGCTAAAGCGGACGCTATTCAGCTTGATGTGTGGCTGGTTACCAAAATAAACATCGGGTAACCAGGGACAGCATTGAGCTGCAGCCATGATGACTAGCACATATGCGCTGCTGAAAAAATTACTACTTTTTAGCAGATGTCCGTGACAGCTGCTAAAAATGGTACTATGACCCTGGCCTAAGAAGAAATTGTTCATGTTGTTATCCACCCTGTCTATCTGATCTAATACTTGAGATAGGCTAGGGTCACACATAAGCCCGTGGTCTGTTTTTGGCATCACTCTTTGCATTTTTTTTCTAAGTCCAAAAACTAAGTTCTGCACCTAAAAACATTGCTAGCAACATTTTTGGGTGCCTTAAAAAAACATCCGTTTTTTTAACATGGGGCCCTATGGAAAAACGGATCCGTTTTTTCTGGGTGCCTTAAAAAACAGATCCGTTTTTTCTAGCATTTTTTGGCAAAGTACAAAAAACGTTCAGGACACAGGAGGCTCAAAAAGCACCCCAAAAAAAAAACGGATTGGTCATGAAAAACACTTCCAAAAACGGATTGCTATGTGTGACCCTAGCCATACCAGGGCTTTTTTAGGTAACTAGTGCCTGTTCACACTGCTAACTACCATCTATTTCTGATTTAACACTAGCGATATCAAGAAAACTGAGGTAAGAAGAGGCAGTTCACACTGCTTTTCACCCTGTCTATCTGATTTAATACTGGTGATATCAGGGTACAGAGATTGGAAAACGCCCCTCACACTGCTGTCCACCTTGTCTATCTCATTTAATACTGGAGATACCAAAACTGCTGATGTAAGATGAGACTGCTCACACTGCTGTCTTTCTGTCTCACCCTGGAGATACCTGAGGTGTTGAGGTTTGAAGAAACTGAATAACAGTACATACATGGTATAAACATGCTCAGGTCAATGTAGCAGAGCTTCTTACAGCACAGACTTGTGTCTCTGTAATATTTTAGGACAGACTTCTATCCGTGTCACAATGACATTTTAAATGTACAGTAATTCTTCACCTAGAACAGATTGCAATTTTACAATTACAATAATATTTCCTTTAGTTTTTTCATTTTATTCCCAGAGAACCCCTTTACATAGACAGCCAGTGTATACAGACAGAATACATCTCTGAGGGTGTTCTTTCACAGCTAACGCTAAATCCCTCTCTCCAAATTGAAAACCTTATGGCTGGTGCATACAATTTTTGCAGGGTCTCTATTAAAGTCATAACCAGTCTTCATTTCATCTCACTCTGCTCTCCACTATAACTGCTACTTAACAATTTTTATAGATAAGTAAATATTATAATGTATATTTTCCGACAGATGGGAATAAGTATCATCAAAAATGTTTAGTATCATCTTAAATCCTAAGAAGGTCATATCTCATGAAGATCTGGGTGAACATATTGGCTTTCTCAGGACATCTGTTTATGTGTAGATGTCCGTGTCCATGATACATAGAAATTAACTACTGACCTTCAACAGACGTGAAAGATGTAAACGTAGCCAAGTACATGTATGGGAAATCGTCCACTCTACGGTTCCCCGGCCTCACATATCTACAGTGATAAATGTAATGGCTTCTCCTATATCATGTTTGTAGACATCGACACAACATATATCACTCTATTGTCATTTCACAGGCTATTAAAAAAATGGAACCCATTCCATCATTATATTCATCTATTAAAGAATTGAGTACCAAACAGACAATACAGTCTCCTGATCCAGTATTTAGATCAATAACAGATTTTTGGTATATACATTGCATGTGTCACTTCTGTTATCTGCTACACACTTTTACAATCAATTGTTTATGTAGTTCTCTTAATTTTACAGTTCTTATACTTTTCAATGGGTACGGAAAGTATTCAGACCCTTTTACATTTTTCACTCTTTGTCTCATTGCAGCCATTTAGTAAATTCCAAAATGTTTATTTTTGTTCTCATAAATGTACACCCCATCTTGACTGAAAACTCCCCCAGAAATATAGAAATTTTTGCAAATTTATCAAAAAAGAAAAGCTGAAATATCACATGGTCATAAGTATTCAGACCTTTTGCTCAGACACGCATATTTAAGTCACAAGCTGTCCATTTCGTTGTGATCCTCCTTGAGATGGTTCTACTCCTTCATTGGAGTTCAGCTGTGTTTAATTAAACTGATAGGACTTAATTTGGAAAGGCACACACCAGTCTGTATAAGACCTCACAGCTCACAGTGTATGTCAGACCAAATGAGAATCATAAGGTCAAAGGAAGTGCCCAAGGAACCCAACGACAGAATTGTGGCAAGGCATAGATCTGGCCAAGGTTACAAAATAATTTCTACAGTTCTCAAGGTTCCTAAGAGCACAGTGGCCTCCATAATCCTTAAATGGAAGATGTTTTGGACCACCAGAAGTCTTCCTAGACCTGGCCGCCCAAATAAACTGAGCAATCATGGGAGAAAAGCCTAGGTGAGAGAGGTCAAGAAGAATCCCAAGATCACTGTGGCTGAGCTCCAGATATGCAGCATGGAGTTGGAAGAAAGTTCCACCATCACTGCATTCCTCCACCAGTCGGGCCTACATGGCAGAGTGGCACGAAAGAAGCCTCTCCTCAGTGCAAGACATATGAAAGACCGCATAGAGGACTCCCAGACTATGAGATTTAAAATTATCTGGTCTGATGAGACGAAGATAGAACTTTTTGGTGATAATTCTATAATGATTATTATAATTCTAAGTGGTATGTGTGCAGAAAAAACAGACACTGTCCATCACCTGCCTAATACAATCGCAACAGTGAAACATGGTGGTGGCAGCATCATGCTATGTTTTTTTTTTTCAGCTGCTGGAGCAGGACGACTGGTTGCAAGGAAACATGAATGCGGCCAAGTACAGAGGTATCCTGGATGAAAACCTCTTCCAGAGCGCTCTGGACCTCAGACTTGGTTGAAGGTTCACCCTCCAACAAGACAATGACCCTAAGCACACAGTTAAAATAACAAAGGATTGGCTTCAGAACAACTCTGTGACTATTCTTGACTGGCCCAGCCAAAGCCGTGACTTAAATCGAATTTGGCATCTCTGGAGAGACGTGAAAATGGCTGTCCACAAACGTTCACCATCCAACCTGACAGAACTGGAAAGAATCTGCAAGGAAGAATGACAGAGGATCCCCAAATCCAGGTGTGAAAAACTTGTTGCATCATTCCCAAGAAGACTCAGGGTCTGAATACTTATGACCATGAGATATTTCAGTTTTTCTTTTTTAATAAATTTGCAAAAATTTCTATATTTCTGTTTTTTTTTAAGTCAAGATGGGGTGCAGAGTGTACATTAATGAGGGGTCTGAATACTTTCCGTACCCACTGTAGATAAGAGATTTAAAATAAAATTTAAAAAACATCCATATTATACACTTTTTGGTTATCACTTCTGTTGCACTCAACTTTGTTGAACATTTTAATATATTCAGTAATGTAAATCAATTAAAGAAGACCTGTCACCAATAGAGATGAGCAAAAAAGATTTGTGACATGTCTAACCTCGGATCCAATTCTCAGTTGCAGCCGGACGTCTTATGTGGCTGATATTCTTGGCAATTCAGTTGCTTCCTAGGCCCCACTACAACATAATATCATGGCACGACACACATATTAATGTCATATGACTTCAGAAATGAAAACCAGCTGCAATAGACAATCAGACCAGAGGACGAAACTGTACCGTCAATATTTTTAGCTCATCTCTACCCATCACCCGATGTGGGATTTTTTTAATAACTACTTTCCCATAAATCTTTTCTTAGAACTCTATGCTATGCTGTTTCTCTATAATCTCCCTTCGAAATTAGTTTAAAAAATTGACAATTGGGTGTTGCCAGTTGGAGTGTGATACTGTCAGCACTGATTGGACAAAGTGCGACTTTCTATTGACACACCCCCAAGTGCTAACATCCAGTCATCTATTCATAAATGTAAATATCTAATTAATGAAGTGTTCAGAATTGTTACGATGTGTATTGTATTTACTGAAATATTCAAGTCAGGAAGGGTAACAGGTCCCCTTTAAGATTTTGTGCCTATCACCATATAAAGTTGTTATTTATACCTTTTTTGAATGCATTATGGATTAAGTTATGGATTGGATCAATCAAAATCTGATATCCCTGGATGCCTGACAGCTTTTCTTCTGTATATTGGTAAATCGGTCAATTAGGGCAGTGTTTCCCAACTCCAGTCCTCAAGGCACACCAACAGGTCATGTTTTCAGGATTTCCTTATCATTAAACAGATGATGGAATTAACCCCTGTGTAAGTGATTAAATTATCACCTATGCAATCCTAAGGAAATCCTGAAAACATGACCTGTTGGTGTGCCTTGAGGACTGGAGTTGGGAAACACTGAATTAGGGAGTATCTTGCAGTTTTTAGAAGAGCAAATTGTTACTCTATATTTCTTCATTAGCAAATAGGCGCTACAACAAAGGTGAAAGTACTGTATTTTTCGCATTATAAGATGCATTTTTGTTTCCCAAAATTTTGGATGAAAGTGGGGGGTGCAACTTATAATGCAAAACTACTGTGTGCTCTGCAGTGGGGAAGGGGGACGGAGGACTTGTGGAGCAGTGTCCAAGGGCTGAAAAGAGGCCGCAGCTGCGGGCCGTGGTCACATGGGGCCGCTCATTATGCTGCTGTAATATTCACTGCATCCTGCTGTCAATCACCAGTGGAAGAGCAGCACATATTACAGGAGCCCAGAAGCAGGTCCGCAGCCGCTGGCTGCGATCCTGTGTGAATAGTCAATGTTTCCACACTTTCTTTGTGTGTTAAAGCACTGACTATCCAAACGATGTCATGCTCACCTTGCTCCACCACTCCCTGCAGCCAGCACCATCCCTGCTGTCTGTGGTGGGCCAGCCTCTGGTCATGTGAGCGTCGCTGCAGAGTGACGTCATACACCGCCTGCTGCTCACAGGACCAGAAGCCGGTAAAAGCACACAGCATGGATGGTTCCAGCTGGAGGGAGAGGGGGAGAAAAGTGAGTGTGTCATCGTTTGTTATATTTTAAAGTGTGCGTCATGGGGGCAGCATGCCAGCATGGGGGGCAGTGTGTGCCAGCATGTGGTGCAAGTGTGTCTACCAGCATGGAAGACAGTGGGTGCCAGCATGTGGGAGCAGTATGTGCCAGCATGGGGACCTAGTGTGCCATGGGAGATAGTGTGCCAACATGAAGACCCAGTTTGCCATCTGAGGACAGTGTGCCAGCATGGGGGACAGTGTTCCAGCATAAGGGGACAGTGTGTTAGCATGGTGATCCAGTATGCCGGCATGGGGGGATTATGCGCTGGCATGGGGACCCAGTGTGCCATGAGGGGCAGTGTGTGCCAGCATGGGAGGCAGTGTCTGCCAGCATGGGGACCCAGTGTTCCATGAGGGGACAGTGTGCCAGCATGAGGACCCAGTGTGCCATGGGGGGGACAGTGTGCTAGCATGGGGATCTAGTGTGCCATGGGGGGACAGTGTTGCAGCATGGGCAGACAGTGTGCCAGCATGGGGGACAGTGTGCCAGCAAGGGGGGGCAGTGTGCCAGCATGAGGACCCAGTGTGCCATGGAGGGACAGTGTACCAGCATGGGTGAACAGTGTGCCAACATGGGGTACAGTGTGCCAGCAAGGGGCAACAGCGTGCCAGCAT
>JARQOC010000004.1:110663719-110770604 GCA_033576535.1 Allobates femoralis
CATTGCATGTGGCGTGTGGACGTTGCTGCATGGTGGACATGCCTGACTAGTTAGACAATAGTTTGACAATCAGTGCTGATTCCTGTGTATATGCTATAAGGATTCAGGACTGTGTCTGCCTACAGGACCTCAGTTCTGCCATCCATTATTGGGTGTCTGTATGCTTGCACCAAGTTTGCCATTTCCATTAATGATCCTTATTCTGCATTCTACTGTGAGTTTGAATGGTGCATGTAATAGCGCTGACATCCTTGTGTTTGTGGGGGGGGGGTTGACGTTCGCTCAGACCACAGAGAGTCTAGGCTCACCCTGGGTGACTCATTCCCCACTAACTACTGTTAAGGCCTTCCTTTCCCTTTTTACCATCCCACTGTCCATTTGTGTTGCACCGTGTAGCGGGTTTTTTAGCTGTTTGTATGTGACATTAACAGCGACACCGACCCGCTATATTTCTGAGTCATTATGACTCAAGCTGCAGCAATTGATGTTTTTGCGTGCATGATGCAGCCCAATCTCTGAATGGGTTATAGACTACACCTCAGGTTTTGCATCAGCTGCAACAAGTTGTTGGGAATCTGGCCTTGGCTGTGACAGAACCAAGATATCTTTCTTGACAGATTCCTGGAGGGAAAAATAATTTTTTTGTTGTTTAGAGAAACCTGTAAGTTGTATTTCAGGCTCAGCCCTCGTTCAACAGGGAGTTAGGAACCGTGTGTGGGCATTGTAACCTCCCTTCTTAAGGGGGATTCCTAGACCTGGTCCCCCCCATCCTCAAATTCATCACTCTACAATGTCCCCCATTGCTCTATAATCTCTTAGTTTGCCGAATAATGTTTCTTATTGAACATAAAGCACCCCTACTGCAACATAATGTTCCTTATTGCCCCATAACATCCTTCATTACCCCATAAAGTCCCCCACTGTACCATAAAGTCTCCCACTTCACCATAATGTTCCTCATTGCCCTATAAAGTCCTTCCCACTGAACCATAAGTATATCCCACTGCCCTATAAAGTCCCCCAAACCTACAACATAAGGTCCCCTACTGCACCATAAAGTCCTCCCACTGCCTCATACATTTCTCCCTGTCCCATAAATTCCCCCCATTGCACCATGAACTAGTTAGCCCCCTCCAACTGCCCCATCAAGTCAAGTCAGCTTTTTATAGATTTAGCCTTTGGCTCAGTTTCAAGGACAGCCTCTAATTTAATATTCTAATCTCAGATTTGTGATTGGACCCGTATATTTTAGTAATGAGTATACTGCATGTTAAGTGCCCTGTTTTTCCAAGCCCTTCCCCCTTTCCTATAGCAAATAGAGAATGTCATGCTGCTACTAGGCACCATTTGTTTCAGTCCTTTTGAATCTTACAGAGGTGTGATAATTTCACCTTCTCTATTCTTTTTTGACTCCCCTTGGTTTCAGTCCTGTGATCAAGATAAGTAAAGGTTATGCCCCTTTTGTGCAGAGATGCAGCCTTGAACAAATGTTAATTTGCTGCTGTTGTCATACATTCCTCTACAAATGCATTTTTCTTTTACAGCTAGTAACAAAAAATGCTTCAAACAGATGCTGATATAACATAGACATACTGTATACTGAAAGTTATTTATTAATTGTTTGAAAAAGTAAATTTCTAGAATATTTGGTATACAGAGCAGTTTATGGTCTACTCTAAGTCACCAAGGTCCTCTAGCTGAAAAAGAGCCCAAATCATCACCCCTCCACCATGATATGTGACAGCTGGTATGAAGTATTGTTCTTATATGCTGTGTTTGGATTCTTACCAATCATGGCTCGAGACATTATCGCCAAACATCTCCACTCTGATCTTTGCTATTCAATGGACATTCTTCCAGAAATGTTGTGTTTTCTTCAGATGCATCTTTGGAAACATCATCTACGCATCTTACTTTTTTTTTTTTTAGAAAGATGATTTTTTCTCATGGAAACCCCCCAGAAAAGCAGGACTTATTCAGTCTTTTTTCTAATTGCACAGTCATGAACTAGAATATTTAATATGTTAACCTAGGCCTTTAGTGCATGAGCATTAACTCTTGGTATATTTGCAATTGCTGTAAGCATTGCACAGTCTGATCTTTGGGTGAATATTTGAGGACACTCACTCCAAGATAGATTGAAATCTGTATTGAATGTTTCTCACTTGTGAATAATCCTTTTCATTATACAGTGTCTTAGGCTGATGGGAAAATCTTTAAAAAAACATTTTTTGCTTCACTATTCTCCTTGCTCTTGTCCTCACTTCTTGACATTGTGTTTACACATGCTTCAATGCTCGGGACGAAAAAACTGCCATATGCACCACTCCAGCATCTTTTTTTTTTCCACTGGAGTGGTGCTTTAAACCTAATTCCCTTTCCCCTATGTCATGATGACTATGGTATCACAGGGAATCAGGACACCTGATCTATTCCTTAAGCTAAGGGTTCTCTGTTAAGTCAGGGGTACCCCTAATGGTGGGATGACCTGAGTCTCTGACCTAGCCCTGCTCCTGGTCTGTCCTAATATGATTCCCTTTCCCCTTAACCAAGAGACAGGGGAGTATTGAAACCCACAGATAAAGACAGACAAGGGAAAAAAATTAAAACTCATGGTAAAGACAATAAGACCTAAGACAAAGACCTACAGAGGAAATAGGCAGGTTGGAAGCAACAAAACAACAGGGAGAAACTACCACAACAAATTCAAGTAAATATCACAAATTTCATGAGAGTATGGGAAACCACACCTCACAGACCAACGTAGGATAAACTATAGCTGGCATGGTTAGAAGGATTGCTCCAGCACAAATAGGATGGGAGTGTAGAGTGCTAAGGGCCGGGATACTCAGACTGCTGAGCGCTATTTGCAATATCACAGTGGTGACCAGGCTCAGCAGCTGTGGCACTGACTTCCACTGAAAAGAAGATCCCTGTGGGATAAATGGAGTCACAGTGCAGTTGCTAAACTTTTCCCAACCAGGGCTGGCTCCCAGGGGATGGGGAGGATGAGGGCATTAGTAGTGGTGCAGGGTAGCTGAAAAATAAAGAACAGGAAACAGTCTTTTGCTTTACCTTTTACTGATGTTCTTGCGCAGTATCCAGGGTAATACAGTCATCACCAGGCAGGTGGCCTGGCCACTGCCAGTCTGATGAGAACTGTAGTCTGCTCTGCTGGGTGAGAAATACGGCTTTCCTACTGACTCCTGTAGTTTTTAGGTTTCTTAATGCCAGATGTTCTCCAGTACTCCCTTTTAGTTGCTGTGGATTACCTCCTGCCAGGATGGTAGTGTGGGCCATGCAGTTAGATGTGCCTTTCAGTAATTCATTCCCTGAGGAAGGAGCTGGGTGTTAGCTCCGAAACGCGTTGGAAAATAAAGCTGAAGATTACTTGCTTAAAACATTCCGGTTTTTCTGATATTCATTTGGAGCAGCGGCACGGACATAGAGGCACTTGGTCACGGATAGAGTTTCACCCCCACGCTGTGGAAATGCACTTCCTGCTGCGGCTGCTGTGTTTGGGCGATTGAGCTGGTTGTAGGCTGCACAACTGATCCAGGTGAGCAGTTTTTATACTGTATGGGATTCACCTCCTATATTAGGATAAGACCCTATGCGCATTCTCATTTTTTAGATATTTCAGTAATTCTTTGACACTCTGTACTTCTGATGCGCCGGAAAGTTCCACTTAAGTGGCTGGTGAGAAAAGAACCCACCCAGCCTCCTGTTTCTGCCACCAGGTCTTGTAAGCCTAGAGACTGGTACCCTGCTTTACAGCTGGTTCCTTCAGAGCAGCTTGCCTGCTCTCTTCATTGAACCTTCTCCTTCACCTTACTCCATCTTACTAACCACCAAACTCTAATGGTGGGGTTACACGTCCCGATATCGCGGCGACATCGGAGGCAACGGCGCGGTGAGCGCGCATTTTTTCAGCCCTTTTCCCGATATCGCATCACCGGTTTACACGCTGCGATATCGGGAAACAACGTCCCTCCGATGTGTACGCCCACCAACCAGTAACGACCATTTAACATGGGAGTTAATGGGTGAGTTGCGAGTACAGATCGGAGTTGGGCTGTCACACGCTGCGATGCTGCTACAACGGCCATGCGATATCGGGGAGTTGAATAGCTCTGCTATTCAACTCCGATATCGTTTTGGCATCGTTCCAGCATCGCGTTGTACGCTCAAACCGTACAACGCGCACACGATATCGGGTCCAACTCGCAACCCACGTGACTTTTTGTCGGAGTTGGGTCGGAGTTGGACGCCGATATCGCGGCGTGTAAACCCACCATAACTCTTCCCCCTCACCAGTGAGAGAGTCACATGCCCAAATAAGGCATACAGTACTTAGTCTCCAAATGGGGGTTCAGGCAATGTGTGAATGCTTCAGACTTCCAGCAAAAGGAGCTCCAATTCTCTTCAGACATGGTATTACAATCACTGCTAAAGAAATTTGCGGCGACCAGACCTAGGGGCGCCACAGGAGCAAATGTGATAGGCTTCATCACAACATGTGTTAAGAGGAGCAAGCAGACAGCAAAGATTAACTCTTGCTAGCCTGCTTATGCATCAGCACACAGCAGGTTGACACCCAAGTCTTCCTGTGCTGATGAAGACATCAGACAAAGCCTCAGGCAGAAAGTTAGAATATGCAATCTGAGCAAGGTCCAACTCTGTCATGACAGTTGGTGAAGTTTGAGCAAAATTCTGTGTGACATCCTAATCTTATAATCATCCTTTAGTATTTTCATACATTTTCAGCATTGCTCTGTCAGAAATCAGAGAAATCACAAGCACAAGCACAAATCATGGTATGGTGTCATTTGTAAAATGTTATTCCTCTCAGGTTGTGTCTACTTAACTAAGGGCCCTTTCACATCAGCGTTTTTTGAAATTCGCGGCAGATGCGGTGAAAAAACCACATCTGCCGCGATTACCGCATACCGGCTGCACTTGCGGCACGGTTGCGGTGCGGTTGCGGTAAAGGCCATACAAGGTATAGGCGGACTTGTGGCAGGTGCGGCCGCGAAAAAAAACGCGGCTGACAGCATTTTTTTTCGTGGCCGCACCTGCCGCAAGTGCCAAAACCGCACTTGCCGCAAGTCCGCCTATACCTTGTATGGCGTTTACCGCAACCGCGCCGCAACGGTGCCGCAAGTGCAGCCGGTATGCGGTAATCGCGGCAGATGCGTTTTTTTTCACCGCATCTGCCGCGATTTGAAAAAAAACGCTGTTGTGAAAGGGTCCTAACACCTTCTAAAAACCAATCTTTTTTATGTGCTGATATAAAACCATTCTATTCTAAGAGGGTGTACTTAGTTTTTCTTTCAGCTGAACTTGCACAGTCAATGATACACACACGTTCGAAAAGTACGGGCAACTGTATCTCCTTTTTAATTTTAACTTCTATTTCAAGGTTTAGTATTTCTTTAACTAAATCTTAATCTATGAAAGTCACAGTCAGTTTACAATTGTCACCTATATCTGCCTTGAATTTACAAATGACAGCACTACAGCGTCAATCAGTGGGCGTCATTATTTATTAATCATCCTCCCACCATTTGATGTGTCAGTGTTTATTGTAGTTCTCAGAGAAGATGTCCCATTAATTTTCTTCCTAACCACTTTATTACAGCTGCCATTCCCTGCCAATCATATCATCAGCTGTCTATTTTCTTTATAGCTTCATTTAAAATACCGCTTATTACCTACATACTTCCTCCTCAGCGCCTTGTGCTTCCTCCAGTCTTGTTTCTTTACAGCTACACAGTTGAGTGTCAATCAAGAAGTTATTAAGTAAGCGACTATTTCTTACAATTTACTAAAAAACACTATACTGTAAATCGTCTCAACATTTTCAAAATGTAGGCATTTAGTAAAATATGGTTTTCAATAAAGTAAAAAGAAAGATGTGCTGGCACACCCCCACCCTGATGTGTGCCAAGGATTTACTTTGGGGGAAAGAAAGTTGGTGAGTAATTTTGCTCACCTACTGAGGTTGTGCTGCCTGCACAACCTCGGATTAACAGCGTGCGGCTCCAAGACAATGAACGCACTTATTTTACTTTTGGCATACGTTTTCTACAAGAAAATGCATTTTGGGATTTTTTTTCTAGCTTACATTATGATTATTGAGTGGCTTAACTCATTAGGTTCCCTCCCTTCATCCAGGTAGAGATGTCTCCTTCAAGGATAATACCATATTTTTCAGACTATAAGACGCACTTTTGTTCCCCCAAACTTTGGGGGAAAGTGGGTGTTGCGTTTTATAGTCCGAATGTTGGGAGGGTGGGTGCAGGGGAGGGAGGGGGCAGCTCTGGAGAGTGTCTGGGGGCTGGAGCCAGCGGGAGGTCACATACTCCCGCTCATTTAATATGCACTGCACCCGCTATCCATCACCGTGGTGTTGAAAACGCACCACGGTGATGGACTGGGGGAGCAGAGCATATTAAATTGCCTGTGCTCCCCCTTGTAATGGCACATGCCCCCCCATGCTAGATATGGGCCCCCATGCTGCTAGCCCATAATAAAATAACAACCACATTACTCACCTTTTATATGTGTCCTGTCTCCCTTCATGCCATTGCGCTCCTCCACTTCCTGGTTCTTCTCTGTAAAGCCAGTCATGTGATCGGCTCAGCAGAGTGACATCATCTCTGCGTGCCCGATCACATTACCGGCGTCACAGAGAGGTACCATGAAATGGAGGAGCGCAACGGCATGGAGGGAGACAGGACACCGCTGGAAAAGGTGAGTAATTTGGTTATTTTATTATGGGCAGCAGCATGGGGGGCAAAATTTAGCACAAGGAGGGGCATGTACCAGCCCTGGGGGACATGTGCCAGCCCTTGAGGAGGGATGCCAGCCCTGGGGGATGTGTGCCAGCCCCAGGGGATATGTTCCAGCACTGGTGGGAATGTTCCAGCCCTAGGAGACATGTGCCAGCCCTGGGTGATGTGTGCCAGTCATGAAGGTTGTGTTCCAGCCCTGGGGGACATGTGCCAGCACTGGGGGGCATGTGCCAGCCCTGGGAGACATGTGCCGATGTGTGCCAGCCCTGGGGGACATGTGTCAACCCTGGAGGGGTGTGCCAGCCCCGGGCTGATGTGTGCCAGCTCTGGGGAATGTGTGCCAGTCCTGGGGAAATGTGCCATCACTGGGGGACATGTGCCAACCCTGGGGGACGTGTGCCAGCCCTGGGGGATGTGTGCCATCACTGGGGGACATGTGCCAGCCCTGAGGGATGTGTGCCAGCCCTGGGGGACGTGTGCCAGCCCTGGCGGATGTGTGCCATCGCTGGAGGACGTGTGCCATCAAGGAGAGATGTGTGCCAGCCATTACCAGATTAAGGGGGCCATATCTAGGATGGGGGGCTATATCCCAGGATGAGGGACCATGTACCAGGATGAGGGGGTTATGAGAGACATATACCCTATATGATTTGTAAGATGGACACTGACATTATAAGACAGACCCCATTTAACATTAAAAAAATTTTTTTTCTCTTTTCCTTCACCAAATTTGGGGGTGTGTTTTATAATCCGGTGCATCTTATAAAGCAAATAATATGGTATGATGGTATGTGATCAGATATTACAATGTAAAATGCATTTAGTTCAATTCCTATTAAAAAGTTTAAAGATTAACTACAATTATTTAACAAACCAATAGTACAAGCAAAGACAAAAGATTTTAATACTTAGAAAAAAAAATCTCTTATTTTCTCACTTTCTTTAAACTGTACAGATCATTTGTGGCACCCCTACGGAACGGTTGCCACAGGAACACCTGGTGCATGGAGGGATTTCCACATCAGGTAAACTTACATACAACACCTTCCACCCCAGACCTGAAGGGGGAGCTCTACTTGCCGACTTCAGGCAAGGTCCCCTATAAATTCCGGCCCTGGGGAGGAGTTCAGCAGTTCAGTATAGAGCAGTACAATGGAAGACACCTGATGAACGGAGCCACACTAGGCCCATACCAGAGGGAAGCCTAGCCAGTGTAAGGGACCAAGAGTGAGGGTCGGAGGCAAGGCAAGGAACAGAGAGTGGGGGCAGAGGAACCATACCGGTTCACCCCAGGAAAACACCAAAGCAACCCAAACACAAAGAGTCCGAGTCTGCACGGGTCCAGTTAGCACAGCAGAGAATACCGGAGGATCAGGGAGACTTCAGTCTCCGGGTAGCACTTGTAGCACAGCAATACACAGAACCAGAGATTGCAGAGGAGACATCAGTGCCCAAGCGAAGGTTCACCTTGCCCGCTATACAAGTGGAGGAACACAAGGGAGGTCCGGTCATGATTCAGACAGGCCAGGACTTAAGGTACACACACACAGCACTGAGGAAGCCTCATAACTCATTGGGTGTGGAAATCCTGAACTGCCACCTGACCACCTGGACTGTACCCTGGATATAACCTTGCTCATCACATCAGTGAAAGGTAAAGAAACACCTTTCAGTGTATGTGTGTCCATCATTGCGGCCCAGATTCTGCCCTCATATAGACTATGTGCCAGCATCTATCCCTGCAGAGCCGCCTCCCTGTGTGAGTTCTCCATCCTTCCATTAGTGCCCCGGGGATCCTGAACCACGTACGGGGAGTGTTACCAGCTAGCTGTCTCATCACCAACCCCGGAGGTCTGCAGCAGTGCCGGTATAATTACCGGATACCATGGGTGGCGTCACGAATATTTTAATTCTTTTTATTATTATTTTTCCCCTTTTCAGCAACCACCAGGGCCACGGGCCCGAACACAGGCCGTCTGTGACAGCCCCGTGAACTACAACGCCTGGAACCGAGTCCCCAAGGTCCTGGGGCGGGTCACATTCACTCTCAAAGTTACTCAAATCTGTCTACAGATCTGTCTTCAGTGAGGGATCAAAGTTTAGCTACTGCCTATAAAAGTTTATCAACAAGGGCGGAGAAGACGCTTCTAGTGATTAAGAGGGAAAACAAGCTAAATGCAGGATACATGTCATATGACGGTATATAAGTGCACAGCTGTCAGGTTCTCCACATGTGAACTCTTCTGTGGCCCAAGACACAATGCACATAATCTGTCATAACATTATGCCTAAAGAAAAGGTAGGGCACATTACTACTGAAGGCAATAATGCTTTTCGGACTCCAAAGTGTTATAAAAAAGAATAACAAATTTCATAATAAAGTCATTCATTCTGAATAGGGCTTGTAGTTGGGTGCGGCAAGTGCGATATTGCTGAGTCCGGCAGAACAAGCAATTGCAGCCGCGGGATAAAACTGCTGCTAGCAGCGGATTTTTGCGGAGCCACAAGCACCGCAAGTGCCGGATTCGGCAATACCTCACTTGCCGCACCCGACAGCAAGCCCCATAGAGAATGAATGGGGCCTGCCGGGTCAGTGCTGCAAGTAGGCTGTTACGCGGCAGATCCAGCAGATGCGGCGACATCCCCGACATTCTGAGAATGAGCATAGAAAGATGTGCCACCTTTGAAGAAAGACAATCACCCTTGAAATATTATCTAAACTAATTGATTAGCTTTAAAACAGATGTGTACAGAGCAGATAAGTGGGTATTTAACATCCGGCACTTCCACTGATGAGCTGTTAACAGGTTGACAATGGCCGGAGGTGCAAAGTGAGTGGAGCTGGAATAGCATGGTCACTGACTAGATAGTGACCTCTGGAAGGTACAGATTGAAAAGAACAACATATGGGCCCTTTGCTGTCGCGTAAATCATTATAATGCACAATGCTTTCTGTTTTTAAGGTGGATGTGTCCACCCTACCTACCTCATGGACTCCTGTGTGGCTGTACAGGTTGCATCAATGATATGTCCGTCCTTGGTAGTGACCATTGTAAGAACTGCAGCTCAGCTTCTAAGTTGATTAGGAGGGAATATTTGGTGTCAGAGCCTCATTGATCTGATATTGATGTCCCAAAAAAGGCTCATCGATACCATAACCTGGACAACCATTTTAACCTACTTGCAGCATATAATAAAACAGTAAAAGCTAAGTAAACTGATATAGTTTTGAGGAAAAATATTCAGAATAATATGTAACTAATTAATTGGAACCACTGGTCTTCAAAGTATGACTCGCTGAATTTGATCTTTTGCAAAAGAAAATATGTTTTATTGCCCTTTGGTCCTTTGGCTATGCTGCAATCACTGCTTAGTCTACTAATAACATAGTCAAACAGCGTTTTAATGACTTCACTTGTTTTCCAAGGAGTAGGGTCACTATCAGATCCATCATGAAAAGGTTCATCCTTGTAAGGTTCATTTACAAGTGTCTGTTCTTATACTACAAAGATGCCAGCCCTGGGCCCTTGTAATACAAATCAGCCTCATTAGACTCGGCATTACCGGATGCCAATAACTGCCCGGCTCTCTGCTCACTGCCAACTTAGCAATACTACAGCAAACCAATAGATGTTTGAATAGTTAAAATTAGACGCACAGTACTATTGATTATGCAGCAAAATAACAGAAGGATAAATTGAACAAACTCTTTTACTTTTAATGAGGACTGAGCACGTTCTATAGATCAGTTCAATTTATTTGTAAATGCTGAAACTCTGCCATCAGGTAGGTCTAGAAATAAAAGATACCAGTTGGAAATATAGTGGTTATAAATGTTCATGTCATCCTATAATTTGTATAAAATATATCAGCATGCAGCGAGGGATGTTAAAGCAGTTTATCAACTCAATAAGAATTGGGGACTGCTAGGCACACTTAGGCTGGGGTCACACTTGTGGCAGGGCTCTGTGGATCCTGATCCAGTTTTGAGCAGTAAAAGTGCTCAAAACCGGATCAGAAACCACAGCCCATAGGATCCCATTATAGTAACCGGATTGCACTACATGCAATCCGGTTACCGCTTGCGGAATTGCAGCCTGCGGTAAAAATCAGGCAGACTGCAGTTTTCGCAGCGGTTTGCAAACCGCAGGAGGCTTGCTATAATGGACTTCTAATGGGCACATGTGAATGATTGCGGCAGCTGCATGCTTTGTTCACCCCTGCTGCCGCAGGGATGAACAAAGGGTTAAATGTTATCAATAGATGTGGGCAACATGTCTCTAGGGGGTACCCACACCCCAGAAACATGCTGTCCACTCAGGTGGGCATGTGAGGGGTTAATGTTGTCATTTATAGTATTGCCGGAAATTGTCAGCATTTACTATTTTATGAATAAACCCAGTGGCTCAGCGCAGTGTAGTAGATACAGTATGTAATGTACGTACTGTATGAACCGCTAGCCTTGGTCCTGAAAGCATTAACATTAGGTATGGGCAGCACATCGCCATAGTCCTAATGTTAATGATTTCAGGACCAAGGCTAGCGGCTCATACACTACGTACATTACATACTGTATGAGCCGCTAGCCTTGGTCCTGAAATCATTAACATTAGGACTATGGCGATGTGCTGCCCATACCTAATGTTAATGCTTTCAGGACCAAGGCTAGTGGCTCATACACTACGTACATTACATACTGTATGAACTACACAGCGCTGAGCCGCTGGGTTTATTCATAAAATAGTAAATGCTGACAATTTCCGGCAATACTATAAATGACAACATTAACCCCTCACATGCCCACCTGAGTGGACAGCATGTCTCTGGGGGCGGCACCGCCTAGAGACATGTTGCCCATATATCTCATTAACATTAACCCTTTGTTCATCCCTGCGGCAGCAGGGATGAACAAAGCATATGGTAACCAGATTGCTCTGGATTACACATCCTGAGCAATCCGGTTACCGCATTCCAGTTTACCAGACACATTTTGTCAAAAAAATGTGTCTGAAGGCAATTGTGGTTATTGCATCCGGATCTGGATGCGGTAACCGCAGTTACCTGTCCAAATGTGACCCCAGCCTTAGTAACACATTCAAAATAATGGGCTAGACAACCTGCAAATACGGCCTGCGGAGATGATACTTATAGTATGATCTCACAGCCTTCAGTAGGTGATACATGTTGAGCCGTGATGTTTACATAGATTATAAATGACTAATGCAGCATAATAGTAAACTAGTAAATAGAACTAGTAACTAGTAAATAGAAATCATACATCACTAGAGTGGTGTGTAGTGATGGAAGAACCCGAACTGTAAAGTTCAGGGTCCGTACTGAACACCTAGTGTTCGGGCACAGATCTCGAACTTGTACTTCCCTGGAAAGTCTGTGTTACAGTTCGGGCTCAGTTCTAGGGTGGGGGACTGTAAAAAGAAAGCAAATAGTTATTAAATGCCAGCATCATACTTACCATGTCCCGCCGTTCCGCCACTTGTACTTCTGGGCCGTTCATTAACTTCCTGGATATTCACTGCAGATGGGCCCAATAGCCAATCACAGACACTGTCACAGAGACTGGACATCTGTAATTCGCTGTTAAAGTAATTTGGAAGTTGCCCATACATTTTAGATGCTGGTTTCGGGTTACTCAAGCAGCCAATCAAAGATGCCCATTTTCTGTGACAGTGTTTGTGATTGGCTGATGGGCGCTCACCCATTGACGGACATCATAGTGTAAAAAGAAAAAAATAATTAAAAAAAAATGTTGTGTAGCACTTTGCTGTATTTTTGCTTCTCAGCGCAGATAAAGCAGACAGCTGCCACCCCCATCTGCCTGGCTTTACCTTGGCTGGCAATCAAAATACAGGGAAGCCAATTATTTTAGTTATAATTATTTAAATAAATAATTTAAAAAAATACATGTACTTTTCCCTATTTTTGATCGCCATCCAAGGTAAAACCCAGTCAGCTGGGGGCTGGGATTCTGAGCGAGGAAAGTCCCAAGCATTCTGGGCCCCGCATGCTGAAAATCACAGCCCACAGCCACCCCTGAAAATGGCACATTCATTCATAGTGCCATTTTCAGGGGCTTTACCCAGGTCTTCCAGCAGTCCTGGAGGGGGTAATAAAGGGTAATGCCAGCTTTATATTTGCAGCTGTTGCTAAGCCCAAAATTCAGAGTGTCAGGCCAATGTTAGACCCACCCACTATGAATTTCTACATTTTAATTGAAATAAAACACAAAACATATCCCTGGTTCCCCTCTTTAATAACCAAAAAACAAACCCTCAGACGATAAATCCACAGTTGAACATGTTCAGCTCTGCTACATCTCTGTGATCAAACACAGAATCTCGGGTTAATGCCAGCAGGCAATACAAAGCTGGTATTAACTCACTCCTTATTACCCAGTATGCCACCACCACTAGGGCCACTGGAAGAGCCAGGTAAAGCACCTGAAAATGGTGCTATGAAAGAATGCACCATTTTCAGTGGCAGCTTTGGGCTGCTTTCTTTAGCCTGCGGGGCGCTAACACAATGGGCTCTAACCCAGCTGGGCATACCCACTCCCAGCTGCCTTGTTTTACCTTGGCTGGTAATTAAAAATAGGGTGAAACATACACATATTTTTTATTTTTTTTGCTAACCAAGATAAAATTAGGCAGCTAAGGGTGGTAGCTCACAGTTGTCTGCTTTATCTGTGCTGTGACTGAAAAATACAGCAAAGCCCTATGCGTTTTTTAATTATTTATTTATTTTACACATTATGACGGCAGGTTGGTTGCCATACACTAATTTGTACAGATTGGGAAATGCAGTCTGATTGCAACAGCCAATCACAGACGTTCTCACAGAGAGTAAGCATCTATGATTGGCTGTTCATGGTCTGTGCAGTGAATATGCAATAAGCTTAATGGGCGGTCCAAGAAGAAAGCAGTGGGACACTGTTAAACTCGTTCTATCTATAGCGGCCGTCACACGCTAAGATATCGCTAGCGATATTGTAAGCGATCACGTGCACGCGCGATCGCTTACAATATCGCTCACATCGCTGGTGAGATGTCACACAGACAGACTCACCAGCGATGTGGACCAGCGAGATCGCTGGTTACTATGGTACACATCGGGTTACTAGGCGCCGCGCATCGCTTAGTAACCCGACGTTTACCATAGTTACCATCTCCCAGCATAGGCTCTGCCGCTGGGAGATCGTTCATTGTGGTGTTATACACCACGATGAGACAGATCGTGAAATCGTTCATCGCAAGATCTGAGCTCCGGAGCTCAGATCTCGATTTTGCGATTTCATCAATTCTCGCTCGTCGTATCTTGCCGTCACACGCACAGACATCGTTCACGCGATGTTAAATCTGGCGCGTTCAAGCGATATCTTTCAAGATATCGTAGCGTGTGACGGCTGCTTATCTTATATATCCATTTATCTATTTATCTTTCTGATTTTCTTTGTATCTCTCTGTCTATCTATTCTAACTTTACAGCTGGAAGGCCATGTTAAAAAAGCATGTCATACGCATGTCATACGTATGGCATGCCCATGACATTATGGTCAGGGTCACACATGTCATCCGTTTTGCCCTGGATCCCTTTTTGGAATCAGTTTTTGGACTTTTTTTTTCTAAGTACAAAACCGGATATCCGTTAACGGATCGTGCACTTAAGTGTGTCTGCGTTTTTCAAAAACACTATGCTGTTTTTTCCAGCCTCCAAAAAACGCTCAATGCAACGTTTTTGGGTGCAGGAAAAAAATGCATTGTGTTCTTTTAACATGCGACCCTATGGGAAGCGCATCCATTAACGCATAGTACATATAGGTACCAAGCTTTAACGCATGCGTTAACGCATACTGTATGCGTTTTAAGGAAAAAATGACAAAGTCCAAAAAACGTTCAGGGACACAGGAGGCACAAAATGCAGCCTAGGAAAAGCAGATTGATCATGAAAAAAACTTAGAAAAATGGATTTCATGTGTGACGCTAGCTATACGGATGCTAGGTGTGTGGAAAACACACACTGGCAAACACACTCTGCTTTCTTTTCCACGGGGAGACAAGATACGCAGATGTGAGCGCACCCTAATAGAAACACTTCACCACTTCTGCATTTTTTTAGTCACTCCTCGTTTTGGCTACAAATACTGAGATAAAAAAACCTGACTGCACTGAGATACAGGCTGATTTGCTGCTAAGGGAAAAAAAGAAAAAAAAAAAACCTCTTTATATCTGATTCTCTAGCGAGTGTGACCGCGAGCTTTGTGTGACAGAGCAAGTGCGACAGAAGTAAGTGTGTGACTTGTGATTCAGTGACTTTGGATTCAGGGAGTTTGGAAGGGAGGACTTACTGAATTGCTGATTGTATTTTATTAATACTTTGCATTTCTTTTTACTTATCATTTCTGTCTGGTGCAATCCCCATTAGGAAATGAGCTCCATGATTGGCAATGCCATCCAGTGTACATCTTGCCACATGTATGCATTCCTTGACCAGCCGGCCGAGGGTGCATACTGCTGTGTGAGATGTGAGTACGTTGTGCATTTGGAAGCCCAGATACTGGATCTAAATGAACGACTGACAACGCTGAGATCCATAGATAATATGGAAAGGAGTCTGCTGCTCACTGAACAGCTGCTCAATGGGATAGATGTGGGGGAGGATGGTACTATGGAGCCTCAGGACCATGAGGTAGCTAGCTGGGTGACAGTTAGAAGGCGGGGTAGAGGGAAGGGTGCCAGGGAGGCTAGCCCTGATCTGGCACACCCCAATAAATTTGCTATGTTGGCAGATGAGGGGGGTGTGAGTTCAGGTACAGCACTGCTGCAGCAGGGCATGACCTCTGAAAGCCAGAGGAGTGTCTGCTCCAGTAAGGGGGAAAACAGGAGAGTAGGGCAGGCCAGACAGGTGCTGGTAGTGGGGGACTCAATTATTAGGGGAATAGATAGGGCAATCTGTCACAAAGACAGGGATCGTCGAACAGTGTGCTGCCTACCTGGCGCTCGGGTCCGGCACATCGCTGATCGGGTTGACAGATTACTGGGAGGGGCTGGTGAGGACCCAGCGGTCATGGTGCACATTGGCACAAATGACAAAGTTAGAGGTAGGTGGAAGGTCCTTAAAGATGATTTCAGGGAATTAGGCTGCAAGCTTAAGGCAAGGACCTCCAAGGTAGTATTCTCTGAAATACTGCCTGTACCACGTGCCACACCAGAGAGGCAACGGGAGATTAGGGAGATAAATAAGTGGCTCAGGAATTGGTGTAGGAAGGAGGGGTTTGGGGTCCTGGAGAACTGGGCCGACTTCTCTGTTGGCTACAGGTTCTATGCTAGGGACGGGCTGCACCTCAATGGGGAGGGTGCAGCTGTGCTGGGGGAGAAAATGGCTAGAAGGTTGGAGGAGTGTTTAAACTAGGGATTGGGGGGGAGGGTATTCATTGTATAGGAGGGGAAGATAGTGTAAACAGTAACCTGGGCACAAGTAATAAAAGTGGGGGTGGCATGGGGGGTAGGGTTAGAACAGTCAATCTAGTAGGAAGGAATAGAGGTAAAGAGAGATGCATAAAGTGCATGTTCACTAATGCCAGAAGCCTCACCAACAAAATGGAGGAATTAGAATTGATTTTGTTGGAAAATAATTATGACATGGTGGGGATTTCGGAGACTTGGCTGGACGAGAGTCATGACTGGGCTGTTAATTTACAGGGCTATTGTCTGTTCAGAAATGACCGTACAAATAGGCGAGGAGGAGGTGTATGTTTATACGTAAAATCATCCTTAAAACCCATCCTGCGTGATAATATAGGTGAATCTAATGGAAATGTAGAGTCTCTGTGGGTGGAGATAAGGGGAGGGGGAAAAAATAATAAATTACTGATAGGGGTTTGTTATAAGTCCCCAACAATAATGGAAGTGGAGGAGAATATCCTCATAAAGCAAATAGATGAAGCAGCGACTCAGGGAGAAGTCATTATTATGGGGGACTTCAACTACCCTGAAATACATTGGGGATCAGAAACCTGCAGTTCTAGCAAAGGTAATAAGTTTTTGAAAACTATAAGAGACAATTACCTTTCACAACTGGTTCAGGACCCAACAAGAAGGGGGCACTGCTGGACCTAATATTAACCAACAGGCCAGACCGCATATCAAATATACGGGTTGGAGGTCACTTGGGTAATAGTGATCATAACTTAATAAGCTTTCAAGTATCCTTTACTAAGACGTGTAGTAGAGGGGCCACAAGGACACTAAACTTCAGGAAGGCAAATTTCCAACGGTTGAGAGATGATCTTAGTGCAATAAACTGGGACGATGTCCTGAGACATAAAAGTACACAACACAAATGGGAGATGTTTATTAGCATCCTGAATAGGACCTGTGCACAATATATACCCTATGGGAATAAGCATGCTAGAAATAGGAGGAAACCACTATGGCTAAATAAAGCGGTAAGAAGTGCAATATGTGACAAAAAGAAAGCATTTAGGGAATTAAAGCAAGTAGGTAGTGATGAAGCATTAAATAAATACAGAAAATTAAATAACATTTGTAAAAAGCAAATCAAGGCAGCAAAGATTGAGACAGAGAGACTCATTGCCAGAGAAAGTAAAAAGAATCCCAAAATATTTTTTAACTACATAAATAGTAAGAAACTAAAAAATGATGGTGTTGGCCCCTTTAAAAATAGTCTGGGTGAAATGGTGGATGAGGATGAGGAAAAAGCAAATATGCTAAATGACTTTTTTTCAACAGTATTTACACAAGAAAATCCCATGACAGACAATATGATCAGTGATAACAAAAATTCTCAATTAAACGTCACCTGCTTAACCCAAGAGGAAGTACGGCATCGTCTAAAAATCACTAAAATTGACAAATCCCCGGGCCCAGATGGGATACACCCCAGAGTGCTGCAGGAATTAAGTACTGTCATAGATAGACCATTATTTTTAATATTTAAAGATTCCATAATATCAGGGTCTGTACCACAGGACTGGCGTATAGCAAATGTGGTGCCAATATTCAAAAAGGGGACAAAAACTGAACTTGGAAATTATAGGCCAGTAAGCTTAACCTCTACTGTGGGTAAAATCCTAGAGGGTTTTCTAAGAGATGCTATACTGGAGTATCTGAACAAAAATAACCTCATGACCCATTATCAACATGGTTTTACGAGGGACCGTTCCTGTCAAACTAATCTAATAAGCTTCTATGAAGAAGTAAGTTCTGGACTGGACCAAGGAAATGCAGTGGATGTGGTGTATATGGACTTTTCAAAAGCTTTTGATACGGTGCCACACAAAAGGTTGATACATAAAATGAGGGCAATGGGGATAGGGGAAAATATGTGTAAGTGGGTTAAGAACTGGCTTAGTGATAGGAAACAAAGGGTGGTTATTAATGGAACACACTCAGAATGGGTCACAGTTAACAGTGGGGTACCACAGGGGTCAGTGTTGGGCCCGCTTCTATTTAATATATTTATTAATGACCTTGTAGGGGGCATACAGAGTAGAATCTCAATATTTGCAGATGACACTAAACTCTGCAGGGTAATCAATACAGAGGAGGACAATTTTATATTACAGGAGGATTTATGTAAACTAGAAGCTTGGGCTGCTAAATGGCAAATGCGCTTTAATGGGGATAAATGTAAAGTCATGCACTTGGGCAGAGGAAACAAAGGGTATAATTATGTGCTTCATTATAAAACACTGGGCAAAACTATCACTGAAAAAGACCTGGGTGTATGGGTAGATGACAAACTCACATTTAGTGGCCAGTGTCAGGCAGCTGCTGCAAAGGCAAATAAAATAATGGGATGTATTAAAAGAGGCATAGATGCTCATGAGGAGAACATAATTTTACCTCTATACAAGTCACTAGTGCGACCACACTTAGAATACTGTGTACAATTCTGGTCTCCGGTGTATAAGAAAGACATAGCTGAACTAGAGCGGGTCCAGAGAAGAGCGACAAAAGTTATTAGAGGACTAAGGGGTCTGCAATACCAAGACAGGTTATTAAACTTGGGGTTATTTAGCTTGGAAAAACGAAGGCTTAGGGGTGATCTTATAATAATGTACAAATATATGAGGGGGCAGTACAGAGACCTTTCTAATGATCTCTTTACTCTTAGGCCTGAGACTGGGACAAGGGGCATCCTATACGTCTGGAGGGAAGAAGGTTTAATCATAATCACAGACGCGGATTCTTTACTGTAAGAGCAGTGAGACTATGGAACTCTCTGCCACATGATGTTGTAATGAGTGAGTCACTACTAACATTTAAGAGGGGCCTGGATGCCTTTCTTGAAAACTATAATATTACCAGTTATATATACTAGATTCTTTGATAGGGCGTTGATCCAGGGAATTAGTCTGATTGCCGTATCTGGTGTCAGGAAGGAATTTTTTCCCCCAATGTGGAGATTAGTGTTGCCACATGGGGTTTTTTTTGCCTTCCTCTGGATCAACATGTTAGGCTATGGGTTGAACTAGATGGACTTAAAGTCTTCCTTCAACCTTAAAAACTATGTTACTATGTTACTATGTTACCAAATACTGTGGTCTTTGACTGTGATTGGAGGAAAACAGTGATGGGTTTTACAGGTGAACAGTTACTGGTAAGAGATCAACATCTATAGTTATACTGCTCTTGCCGTTAATGAACTGTGCAAATGACACACAAAGTAAGTGAAGTGTAAATAATGAAGTTACTCTCAAACTTGGGTGATGTTTTACAAGTTAAAGTGGCACTGCAAAAGACGAGCTATCCTAATCTATGGACTAAAGAGTTTTATTGTTTGAATTAGGGACTACTCTCTGAAAAACAATAGTTCATTGGCCTCACTCCCACTTACATATAAAATGGACCAGTGCAATGCAGGAAAAAATTGCATTGCATTCTGACCCATGTTATTCAATGAGGCTGTAATCAGCCAAAGGGAAAAATCGCAGCATGCTGCATATATCGGCTGAGACTTGCCAATGAAAGTCTATAAGTGTGAGAAGAAAAACAGATAGCACACAAACCATCCATATGCCATCCGATTTTTATCAATACAATAACATTCTGTAACATAAAACACTGTAAATGGTTCAGTAAATGATCATAGAATAATAATTACATATGGATGTGTGGCGCCCCTGAGGGTCCATTTGCCACAGAGGTACTGCACCACAGCCAGAGGTGTGGATCTCCACTCTTGAGTAAGGAGGGGACACTACCTGGTACCCACACACCCGCATCCAAAACTACACACTCCAGATCAGGGATTTGGGCGGACCCTGTCCAGGGAAGGCCCCATCCCAGGCTGGAGGGGAACTGGGTCAAGGGTGTGGATGGAGGAAGTAGGAAAAGAGAGCACCAGGAAATGGGAAGCAAGAAAGAGGACGTACATAAAGGATGTGACTGATGTAGAGGGAGAACGTGGGGAGTTGAAGAGACGACACGGTCCTGAATGGATGTGTGAGAGAGCTGTCGTGGGGACTGGAGCCGGTAGGAACTCGTCTCAGGAAACGGAGAGGAATTAACAGACAAAGGAGCCAGTGAGGGGCTCTGGAGGGACAGAAGAGGTTCCAGGTGCATGGGAAGTGAGGAATCCACCCGTGGTGCCCACATCTGAGCTGACGGAGATCAGGGTCAGCTGGAGGGACTTGGTTGCAGACAGGGGACCAGCCCACAGTAGTGGAGAGACAGCGAAACAGTGACCCAGAGACTGTGGCACCTTCAAGGGTCACGGTCAACAACCACACTTATTTGTTGAAAAGTTGGCCACATAGGGTCAAGGGGGACCAGGACGAGGTTGCCCCACAGGACCCGAGGCTACCGGCTCGAGACGCTGAGTGTGAGGTGGCGCAGGAAGATTACCCAAGAAGGGACAACAGAAGGGAGTCCCTGTGGATCGTTCCCAAATTATCCGAGAGTTGGCTGGAGCCCTGACCCGGAGAACATAGCATCCCATTGGTGGTTGGAAACACCTGGAGACTTGTGAGTAAAAATCCCAAAGAATGCACCTTGCTGTCCCTGCATAATTGCATCAACTGCAATGGGGCCTTGCTCTACCCGTGGAGAGCAGAACCACCATAGCTATGTCACCATCTGCCCCAGAGGATCTGCACCACAGCATCGGCATCCATCCCTAATTGCCGAACACCACTGGTGGTGTCACAAATTCATTTCCCATATAAACTTTCCCCTTTTTAATGACACCACAAGGGCCATGGAACAGGGTCACGACCCCGTGACTTTCCCTGAGAACTTGTTCCAAGTACCGCACGATCCTGGTGGTTGTGTCAGATGCAAGGCGAGAAAAAAAAACACACTCACGTGACATACAGTCCACCAAATGGATTTCACTTTACCAGTTGTTCTGAATGAAAATTGGATTTATTATTTATACACAAGTGTGAGTGTAGCCTCAATCAATGAAGGCATTCACCATCGATAAAAATGTTACTTTATTCTCACAAAGGCTACATAAAATGGCAGAAACTGTAAAACGTGCTCAACAGGAAGACGGTCATTTCGTGCCGCTAGTCATTCAATGGGTTACCAAATCTTTTCTTTCATGATGGATTTTGCACCTCTGCTGGGAATCATGGGCTGAGCACCTGAAAACACATCGGAACTTGTTACAGACACGGACATTGGTGGTAAGTAGGGATGGGCGAATCTACTCATTACTACTCGCTACTCTGCGAGTAGTAGGTGTGAGGTAGCGAGCCGGGGGACTCGCTTGCTGCGTAATGACGCCAACACGTGTACAATTTTTCACGTTATTACCCGTTTATTTCTCAACAGCATCAATAACCGGGTTAGTACATTTAACATTTAACACATACACGTCACATAATTCATCAATATTACATATCACATTGCACATATACCATTATAATAACCTGGGACCGGTAACCACCTCTCTCCCCATTGGAGCTCTAACACTTGCTCCCGTGGTAGCTACGGCCTCTGGCCTATATACACTTTACACATACATTTATCAGTTCACCATATGTATATTTATCCACGATGATTCCTCTATGACCCTAACAGGGACCTGTGGGTCCCAATGGCAGTACCTGCCGCCTGGCTTTAGTCACCCAGCCTGATGACTCCATATCTATCCGTAGTCAGCATTCCTGCCTGACCGGGACCTTACATACCACATGTGATCCATCATACAATATCCATAGATCCCATGCATCCACACATCCGCTCACAGCCCATCATAATACATCCATGGACTGTGGCTCCTCCATGGTCCATTACAGGGATTGGCAAACCTTAGTACCTGGGAAACTCATCCGTTACCTACTAGGAGCCCTATTACCCCTGTGTCTGGCACCACAGGCACACCCACACCATTAGAGGCCGTGGTTGAGGGACGGGTACCCTCTGCAAGCAGCAGGGCAAGCCTCCCTCTCGTCCCACAGGGACGGAAATCCTCCAATATCATCCACACTAGCTGGGTCTCTCTCTCTCATTCAGGGCATTTACCTAAGCCCTCATATACATATAGTTAGCACAGGCCCTCACTGACTTTCTAGTTGGACCTCGGGCGGCTATGCCCGCCTGGCACATTTCACACACCAGGTGCACAGTTCACACAAGCATTTGAGAACTGCTTTTTACCGGGCACGGATCCGGGTCTCGCTACCTGTGACACAGGTTCCACCAGGCATCCCCACGGGCTCCTTTCCCGGGCATGTTTCACCCCACGCCCGGACCAGTATCCACCAGGTTCAGCCATAGCTTCCCCTTCCAGGTGCTGCCACGACCCCGGACCTAGGCACCGGCATGGAGCTAGCATGCTCCCATTATTCCATGCACACAGAGCTCTGGACTCGACTGCTCTGCTCCGCTCTCTGGCTGGTAATGAATCTCTCAGCATGAGTCTCAGCTTCCATCTGAATCTCTGAGTTCTCTGACAATCACTCAGCTAGGCAGGCTCTTATCGTGCCGGCCACACCCACACTGGGTCATCCAGCTGGGCTGCTAATCCTCCGGACACACCCACCTGACACACCCACCTGGGCTGTCAGCAATCACTCAATTACATCCCATTCCTCAGGGCTTCCTCCATCTCATGAGCCACTCACTAGTCACATGAAACTCAATGTGTTCCAAGTTGGTTCACACACATCATCACAGTAAAACCGGCCAGTGTGCACAGGATCATACCCTGATCCTGCATGTGATGCGCCCCGGCCATGGGGACATGCCGGCTGGTGCCTCACATAGGGTACTCGGCCGACTCCTTACTCTTGCGAGTTTCATTGTGATTACTCGCACAGTAACGAGTCCAATGAAAATCAATTGTAAATTCTATTCCTCTACTTCTTAGAACCGGATTGTCCCGGATTGACAGGTTCAATCAGGTACCATAGACATCAATGTTTAATGTACCAGGATCTGTACAAACCGGTACAATCCAGTTTAGTCCCGGTATAAAGAATCTGCTTAAAGCGGTCATGGACTCCATATCAATCCAGTTCAACCTAACATGTTTGCTATGCAGCCAGATTGTCCCTGAATCGTTACAAAACCTGACCGGTTACCAGATACCCGCTGTCAGCAGCGAGTATTACGAGCAAGTCTACTCCTGTATTCTGTATTCGGTACTCGCCGAATATAGAATATGTTAATGTTACGTTACGTGACGGAAAAAAGTGAAGAGCCAGCCCAGCATGTTATCCAATCATAGTCAGTAATGCCGCAGTCATGTTGGTTGTGGCATTACTATGATTGGCTGCTGTCCATCGTGATGCCTATGTCATGTATGACAAGGCAAGGCTATATATAAGCCTTGCCCCCACCATTTTGGGCACATTCCTGTAGTGAGGTGAGCAATTCAGATTGTATCATAGAAATGGATATGGAAATGAACTGTGCACAGTCCGCTACTGCCCTTGTGGACAAGTGCTGAAACAAACGCAGAGAAGTGGGAAATTCCTTTTCAGCAAATGTGTTTACTCAGGAAGAGAGAGCAGCAGGAAGTCAGAGCAGATCCAGAGCTGAGCCAGGGGAGACCTGCTTGTGGATGTCTGTTGAAAGAGGGCTACTTTGCTACACCTTGCCGGAAAAATCACCCCGCAGAAGCCCCCGTGACTGATCCTGGGCCACTGGACTTTGGTGCTGTGACTCTGGCCGCTCTGCAAAACCTTGCCCGCCGAGCACCCGGAGTGCATGTGCAGGGGCCGTGACCGACATAAGGGAGCCATTTGTACTGCCGTGATCTCCCTCCTGCTGCTCGGGTTGCCCTTAGACTGAGAGAGACTTCTGTACTGCTGTGGGCCCCCTTCTGCTGCTCGGTGTGCCCTGAGACTGGGAGAGACTAACAAAGAAAGATTCCGGTACCTGCAGAAGGAGACCAAAGAAGAAGACTGAGGAGTTTCCCCCTTCAGCGCTGCACCAGGACCCGTCCTCGTGAGATCCCCAGGCCTGCGACGTGGGAGCGACATCTTCTTCTGTGATAGACTGGTACGTGATTTTAGGGAAAGTTAGGGAAAGATACTTTCATTGTTGTGTTTTTTTCTTTTCTTGCGGCGTACCCGGAAGAAGTGAAGATCCAGAGACTCTAATATATACAAGTGCGCATATAGTTCGGTTGACTGTGATATAAACATGTTTGCCAGTAAAGAAACGTTATTATCGGTTATAACCTGAGTATGGGGATTCTGTTGAGAAAGATCATACACACACACCCGCGGCCTTACCACCGGTCGCTTCATTCCTATGACGATCTGAGCTAGGGTAGAGAGAGTTGCAGAAGATCCTAGGTAGTGTCACTCAGTGTATGAAATCCACCTCGAGATTACTCACATTTAACCCAAAAGCTCTTGTGAGAGCTACCAAGATGGAGGAGTACTGTAGAGGACTGTAGGCAGGGAGACAGGTAGGAGCAGCCTTGCAGTGCCACACAGCACCGACCTCAGAGCTTAGCTCACTCAGTTTTCCTGAGAGCTGAAATCAGAAGATAAGAATTTTTTTTTTCCAGCAGATAATTTTGGGGTCATATTTACCCCTGCAGCTTAATTTTTGCTAGGGACAGTGCGTAGCTGCTCTGCTAGATGACAGCACGCACGGTACCATCTAGCGGTGATGCAGAGAGCACCACAGTACACCTTGGTGACTGCTTTTGCGCACTAACTAATTTTGAACTAACCCTTCAGATTGAAAAAAATGGTCAGGTTTAATACGGTTACATAGACCGTCATGTTAACACAAATCGGATTGTCCCGGTCCGGTTCAAGTCGGTTAACTTTAACATGACTGTCTATGGGACCGTTTTTTTTTTTATCTATTCTTTAAAAGCCCGCGTCTGTAGCCAGGTGACTGTATCATCCCAACCTGGGTTGCTTCCTTATCCTTATGCATTCTTCATCATAGCCGAATCCGATAATCCGATGCTGAAGTCCTTGTGGTTCTATAGTCCGTGTTTTGGTCCCCTTGGTCGGCACCGAAATGCCTAGGCCTGGGGTTATGGCTTGCTAACCGGACCCGAAGATCCTAGATTAGCTGCCTGTATCCAATCCAGTGTACCTCTAGCCAGGACCGAAATCCCTAGACTGAGGTCACTAGACAGAATTTAACTAACTCTGGTAAATGAACACATCTCCTTATATACCTTCATCCCTCATTGCAGGATATTGGGGACGTCACGATTGGTGCAATAACACTGTCTTTTCATTGGCTGGACCTCAAGCCTCATGTAACCATTTTTGGTCGTATTTCAGTCCAGACATGAAGAGCCAAAAGCTAATTGATATAGCACCTAGCAGTGATACAATGGAATGTTAGTATGAGACATTGAGTCTGCAATCAATGACATTAAAACAATAGTAGCTGAAGCCATGTACATAGAGTCAGGGATCCACATGGTAACATACAATGGATGATTAGCATACTTAGGTTCTCTGGCCTTCTATGACAAACAAGTTAGATAATTACATTACCATGCTAAACTCAACACCAGTCATCTAGGACATACTGTAGGAAATTCTCCTTGGCCATTACAAGTTTACAAACCAACATGCAATACTGTCTGGGTTACATAAGAAATCATCATATGTTCTACATTGAAGGGGTCCATTTCGTCACATACCTCCCCCTTCTTATGTAACTAGACAGGGCAGTCAGATGTGATAAGTCTCTGGTTATCCTTCTCCTCTTGGCGGCATTGTCTTTTTTAATGGTGAAGGCAGCAATCGAGGCTTCCATCTATACACCTCCCTCAGATTAACTCCCCCAGGATGGGCAGACATATTGTGGACAAGCAGTAAAATGGGATTCAGGAGTTGGGCTCCCATAAACGTCTTGCTATCAATTCCCCCCCAGTCAATGACCACAGTCTGTGTAGGTTTACTCACTGTTGATGGCTTAGAGAAGAATGATGGTGGCTGGGAACATGGATTATCCTCAGAAGGTGGGACAGCAAGATACACATCAGGGTGCTACTTGGCTTCTTGGATGTGGGGGATGGTGGTGACAAATTGGCTGGATAGCCCTTGTCCTGGATCAGCACGCAAAACAACAGATGTGGGGGGGCCATCCATGAGCCCCACTTCAACCTCCTCCTGGTTAGCCCCTGAATCAACAGGTGTGGGAAGGCTGCTCACAAATCCCACATCAACCTCTTCCTGGTCAGTCTCCAACGCAACAGGGATAGGGACGTTGTCCATAAACTCCAACTTGTCCTCTCCGTGCTCAGGCACGGTGTTGACAGGATCAGTTTATTGCAGTCCCAGAGCTTGGAACTGGTGTCCTTCCAGATTGTCACTGAATCCATGATGTGGCACACAGTTTAATTCCTTTGGGTCAATCTCGGCGGTGTCCTCATCATTCTCTGCATCCTTTTGGGCATGCCATTGGACCAATTTCTGGATCAAATCCGACCGTGTGTCAGTGTCCCTGGCTTCGAATTCTCGAAACACACATGCCACCTCTAGTTGCAGTTTCTTATAGCAGCCGTACTTCCACTCCAGTCCCCGTCCCATGGCTAAGCTGGTGGGGTTGGACATGGCAGTGTCCGAAACCTGAATGCCTCACTATGGCCTGTTGGGTATGCTTATATGCATCCCTAGTTGTTGAGCCCTTGGACAGTGTCCCCGAACACCAGTCCCCTGCAGCTCCCCTGGATAAATCAGGCTCAGTAGTATCCCACTGCTGCCACCAATTGTGGAGACCCGGGGGTCAGTGGGTGCTCTCATCTGCAGGCCCAGCCGCCTTTACAACGACATCGTGGACCAGGGCTCATTCCCAACTTCCTTATCCTTATGCAGTCTTTATCACAGCCGAATCCGATAATCCGATGCTGAAGTCCTTGTGGTTCTATAGTCCGTGTTCTGGTCCCCTTGGTCGGCACCGAAATGCCTAGGCCTGGGGTTATGGCTTGCTAACCAGACCCGAAGATCCTAGATTAGCTGCCTGTATCCAATCCAGTGTACCTTTAGCCAGGACCGAAATCCCTAGACTGAGGTCACTAGACAGAATCTAACTAACTCTGGTTAATGAACACATCTCCTTATATACCTTCAGCCCTCATTGCAGGATATTGGGGACGTCACGATTGGTGCAATAACACTGTCTTTTCATTGGCTGGACCTCAAGCCTCATGTAACCATTTTTGGTCGTATTTCAGTCCAGACATGGAGAGCCAAATGCTGATTGATATAGCACCTAGCAGTGATACAATGGAATGTTAGTATGAGACACTGAGTCTGCAATCAATGACATTAAAACAATAGTAGCTGAAGCCATGTACATAGAGTCAGGGATCCACATGGTAACATACAATGGATGATTAGCATACTTAGGTTCTCTGGCCTTCTATGACAAACAAGTTAGATAATTACATTACCATGCTAAACTCAACACCAGTCATCTAGGACAAACTGTAGGAAATTCTCCTTGGCCATTACAAGTTTACAAACCAACATGCAATACTGTCTGGGTTACATAAGAAATCATCATATGTTCTACATTGAAGGGGTCCATTTCGTTACAACATCCATTGCGCTTTTATTTGTTGATATACCTTTTTTCTTGATGTACACCATAGTGTAATAGATTACCCTATTCTGTGCAGAATTCTTTTTTCAGTATAGAAACACCCAGTATATCACTTTATAGAGGGGCATTAGTCCAACCCTTCCCTCTGAAGTAAACATCTATTAGGATGATTTTTTTAAGATGATTATTTTTATGTAGTCTTTTTAATAAAGTCAATTTAAATAAAAAGAAATTCTGCTTATATGACAACTTGTATAATTGCAATCATACTTTTCCCTGCTCCGTGTGACCCTCTGGGAATCTTGTGCTTTCCAATAATCCTTAGGTAATTTATGTGGTTAACATAAACCTCAATGTCTTTACAGTGTTAAAGTCATCTCATTTTTTCACACTGTGGTTAGTACTAAGTTAAAAGCTCCTGCGGCAGATTCACTCAAAGTCGCTTTAATTGATTGCAAATTTAAATAGCTCAATTACGTTAACGGCCAACGGAATGTCTGCCAAGTGTACTGTGAGGCGCCCATCCCTGAAGGTTACAAGCATACAGCAAATGTCCATTTTATTTCTTGGATATGGTGGGTTTTAATCATTCTGTAGAATGTATATACAGTGGCATGCACCCCTGGTCAAAATTACTGTTATTGTGAACAGTTATAGAGAACCAACCAGCAGGTCTTAGGGCTATAAACTGAAGTCAGTGCCGTACAGACTCTGGGATACTGAATGCAATCACACAATTACTTCAATGATTACATGTATGATTGCAGAGAAAAGTGTTATCAAACACCGGGAATCAAAAGCAGCAAATTAGCATAAGTGTAGCACAGAGGGATGGGTTCCCCCCTTTCTCCCTGTCACTATATACCAGCTCCAGGACACCCAATATCATCATGGAGGGAGGGAGAGAGGTAGGGGGGAGAATTTGACTTAGAGAAAACAGGGGAGTAATACAAAGAAACCCAACCTCTCATAGTGACTCTGTTCTACGCTTATGCTAATGCGCTGCACAATTTTCCTGGTGTTTGATAACAGTGTTCACTGCAATGTTCATACATGGAATCACTGAAGTAAAGGTATGATTGCACTTAGTATCCTAGAACCTGTAAGGCAGTGGCTTCGCTTTATAGCCCTAAAACCTGCTGTCTGGATACCTTTAAGAAAGCTGAAGATTATCTCTATGGGTCATTTAGTTAAAGATGACACATTTCCTTTGTATTCAGGCAAAACTCTCTCTCTTTCTCTCTCTCTCTTTCTGTTCATCTTTAACAGTTTAAAAGTTACATATAGGATAATGGACCCATGCAAAAGTTTGGGCACCTTGCGTAGTTAGTACCAAGTTGCACCCATTACGGAAAGTATAAGAGCTTGTAAGCTCTATTTGTATCCAGCCAGTCTCTCAGCGCCACCACCGATACCCTACTTCTACCTTATGTTAACCCCTTCACCCCCAAGCCTGTTTTGACCCTAATGACCAGACCATTTTTTACAGTGCTTACCAGTGTCACTCTAAGAAGTCATAACTCTAGTACGCTTCAATGGATCACAGTGATTCTGACAATATTTTTTCATTAGATATTGGGCTTTATGCTAGTGGTAAATTTAGGATGACTTTTTTGCGTTTATTTGCGAAAAAAATCAAAAATTTGCAAAAAATTCATCATTGTCAAGCTTTGAATTTGTATACAGGTAAACCAGAGAGTTATGTCACACAAAATAGTTAATAAATAACATTTCCCACAAGTCTTCTTTACATGAGCACAATTTTTAAAACAACATGTTTTTTGTTGGAAAGTTAGAAGGGCTAAAACAATCATCAGCAATATCTCATTTTTCCAACAAAATTTACAAAAACATTTTTTTATCGACCACATCACATTTAAAGTCACTTTGTGGGGTCTAATTGGCAGAAAATACCCAAAAGTGACACCATTCCAAAAACTGCACCCTTAAGCTGCTCAAAACCACATTTAAGAATCTCTTCTGGTGCTTCACAGGAACTAAAGCAATGTGAAAGAAAAAAATAAAAATGTCAACCATTACACCATACAGTCAATTTCTTCTGAGTACACCGATACCCCATATGTGGTGAAAAAATATTGTTTGAGCTCACGACAGAGCTCTGAAGATTTTTTAAAGAAAAAATTGGCTGGAATCATTAGCTGACACCATGTAGAAAGTCCCAGATGTACCTAAACCGAGGAAACACCCCACACCCCACAAGTGACCCCATTTTAGAAAATAGACCCCCCCCCAAAGAATGTATTTAGGTGTGTGGTGAGCACTTTGAATCCCCAGGTGATTCACAGAATTTTATACCGTTGAGCTGTAAAAGTGAGAAAGTAAATTTTTTTCACAAAAATATTCTTTTAGTAGGGATGGGCGAATCTACTCGCTAGGACTCGTTACTCGGCGAGTAGTAAGGGACTCGCAGGACTCGGTACTCTGCGAGTTTCCCAGTGATTACTCGCACGAGTCCAATGCAAATCAATATCAATCCTAGTTTTGTCAGAAACGCTGACAAAACTAGGATTGCCATTGTTTGCATTAGACTCCTGCGAGTAATCACTGGCTACTGTGCCAGTGATAGCAGGGAAACTCGCAAAGTAACTGCTGTTTCTTTGCGAGCCGAGTCCAGCTGTCTTCTCTGTGCAGCTCCAGGGTCCTAGAGCCCACCTGCTCACAGACATGATGTAGCAGTGCTGAGATTGTTCTCAGTCTGCTCATTCCCTGTGCATAGACATCTATCTATTCACAGGGATGAGCAGAGAGGACATCGCGTTTTGGACTACGTCGGACGGAAGAGGATTTTTTTAATTAAAGATGGAGTCCCTAATGGCTTTTTTTTTATTTCAAATAAAAATTTTTCTCTGTGTTTTTTTAACCCTTTATTGGAGATTCTTAGTGGCTGGGTCAAATGTGGCCTGACATTAAGAATCTCGGGCTTAATACCAGCTTGTATAACAAAGCTGGTATTAACCCCTTTATTACCCAGCGTGCTACCGCCACCAGGGCCGCTGGAAGAGCAGGGTTCAGCGCCAGAGGATGGCGCTTCAATGAACACGCCATCTTCTGGGGCGGCTGGGGGCTGCAATTTGCAGTGGGGGGTGCCCAGAAAGCTTGGGCATCCCTGCGCTGCGGATTCCAGCCCCCAGCTGCTTAGCTGTACCTGGCTAGACATAGAAATTGCGCGGAGCCCCACGCATTTTTTTAAAATTATTTCATGAATTTCAGAGTCAGAGTCTCAGAGTCAGAGTCAGAATCTCAGAATTTCATGAAATAATTAAAAAAAAAATGCGTGGGGCTCCGCGCAATTTCTATGTCTAGCCAGGTACAGCTAAGCAGCTGGGGGCTGGAATCCGCAGCGCAGGGATGCCCAAGCTTTCTGGGCACCCCCCGCTGCAAATTGCAGCCCGCAGCCGCCCCAGACGATGGCGCGTTCATTGAAGCGCCATCCTCTGGCGCTGAACCCGGCTCTTCCAGCGGCCCTGGTAGCGGTGGCACGCTGGGTAATAAAGGGGTTAGGGCCAGCTTTGTATTATCAGCTGGCCCTAAGCCCGAAATTTATGGCGGTCACGCCAATATTAGACATGACCGCCATGAATTTCTATTAAATTGTTTTAAAAAAACACAACACAAAGAAAATTTTTATTAGAAATAAAAAAAAAAGCCATTAGGGACTCCATATTTAATTAAAAAAATCCTCTTCCGTCCGACGCAATCCAAAACGCAATGTCCTCTCTGCTACATCCCCTGTGCATATATATAGATCTCTATGCACAGGGAATGAGCAGACTGAGAACAATCTCAGCACTGCTACATCAGGCAGCAGGCAGGCTCTAGGACCCTGGAGCTGGGGCAGCCAGAACACAGAGAAGACAGGATCTTATCTGTGCGAGTCAGCGATTACTTACAAAGTAAACGAGCAATGCAAATAAATGACAAAACTAGGATTGCTTCAGGCTGAAGCTTCGGAGACACATCTGCGATTTGTAAATCTCACACTACTCGCTATTACTCGCTTCCCCATTCATTAACATTGGACTCGCTAGACTCGCAACGAGTAGCGAGTCCTGGGCTCGGACTCGCTAGAGTCAAGCGATTCCGAGTAATTTAGGATTCGCCCATCACTATCTTTTAGCCCCGATTTTTCACTTTAGTAAGGAAACAGGAGAAAATGGACCCTAAAATGCGTTGTACAATTTGTCTTGAGTACTCTGACACTCCATATGTGGTGGAAAACTACTGTTTGAGCACACGGCAGGTCTCGGAAGGAAAGGAGTGTCATTTGACTTTTTGAACGGTAAAATTGGTTGGATTCATTAGCGGACTACACGTCATCTTTAGAAAGCCACTGATGTGCCTAAACAGTGGAATACCCCACAAATTACCCCATTGTAGAAACTAGCCCTTCAAGGATCTTATCTAGAGGTTTGGTGAGCACCTTGAACACCCAGGTGTTTTACAGAATTTTATATCCACAAATTTTTCAAATTCACTTCAGTAACAAGAGATAATGGACTGTATAAGACGGAAGGGAGCGCCACATTGGAGTTCAGATTTATTTGGATTGGTTTGCAGGTGCCATGACACATTGGCTGGGCGCCCAAGGTGCCTAAACAGTAGAGCCATACAATTTGTTGTGTAATTTCTCCTAAGTATGCCAATACACCATATGTGATCAAAAACTACTTTTTAGGCAAAGTACAAATGGAAGGAGCACCATATTTGAGATTAGATTTGGCTGGAATGGTTTGCGAGTGCCATGTCACTTTGGCAAAGCCCATGAAGTACCATAACAGCAGAAACCCCCACAAGTGACCCCATTTTATAAACTGCACCCCTCAATGCATTCATCCAGTGGAGTAGTGAGCATATTGACACTACAGATATGTCACAATACCATTGGGCGGTGATCAAAAAATAATTACATTTTTACCACAAAATATTGTTTAACCCCAGATTTCCAATTTTAACAAGGGGAATATGTGAAAAGAATTCCCCATAACGTGTTTCATAATTTGCCCTGAACATGGTAGTACCCCACATGTGACTGTAAAGTACTGTTTGGCCACATAACAGGGCTCGGGAGGGAAGAAGTGATTGATTTTAGGAGCACAGATTTTCCTAGAAGATTGCAGACTCAATTTGCAGATTCCCTAAGTGCCAGAACAAAAGAAATCCCCTTAAATTACCAAATTTTGAAAATCACACCCCTCTGGGAATTCATATAAGGGGTAGTGACAATTTTGTAAGTGTGAAACACCCACGGTGTAAAACGCAGTGAATGTTGCAGAATTAAAAATTGCAAATAAGGCCTTGTTCACACATACCTGCGTTTTTGGCACTTTCTTTGCATTTTTGCAGTTTTTCAAAAACGTAGATGCGTTAACGCATTGTACATTTAAATGTACATGCGTTCTTTAGCTACACTTGCGTTTTTTCCCTGATTCCAAAATAACGCTGCATGCAACATGGGGCCCTATGGGAAACGCATGCATTTTTAAATGGCAAATATAGGCACCCTGCGTCAACGCATGCGTTTTTACATGCTTTTTGGTGAAAAAAAATTTCATTAAAAATGTGTGTGAAACCAATTGCGTTCACTACATCTGGATCTGGATGCGGTGAACGCAATTGGCTTTAAAAGTGTGACCCTAGCCATATGTGTACTTTTTGGGATGGCCCATCTTGGCATGGATTTTGACTGATCAACCAAACTTATGGGCTTCTTCACATTGCAGTTTAACTTCTTGAAATTCACAAGATGTTACCTTTTGTAATTTACACAATATCCTATAGGTGGCGCTGTTCTCAATGAAAAATTCACTCTAATGAGGCAGATGGAGTCACTTTGAAATCCTATCTGGCTGTGGTCAGGCGATGTCCATTATTTACATGTCTTTTTAGGCATGGACAAAAAAACTGTTATCAAAAGTTTTGTACACCTTTGAAAATTTGGACACCATCTGTCTGAACAAAGGCCAAGTGGAGTCCGGAGTAACTCTGCTGCCTCATTATAGTGAATGGATCTATCAGGGGTTTCACCTGAATCCTGTGTATTGGAGATGTAGCTAGAAATCAGAATGTAAATGCTCAGCATAGAGCACAGGATAAATGTGAACTGATCCAAAATTTTCTGTACTCAAATCAACATCAAATAGCATTCAACTTAAGGCTAGGGTGACATTTGTTGTAGCAAAAGCAGATCCTGATCCAGTTTTGAGCTGTAAAAATGCTCAAAACCGGATCAGGATCCGCAGTCCATAGGCGGCCATTATAAAACCGGATTGCAATTTATGCAATCCGGTAACTGCATTCCGGTTTAGTTGCCTGCGTGAAAAATCATGCAGGCAACGTTTTTCGGAGCGGTTTTAAAACCATAACAAAATAGCTATAATGGGCGCCTATGGGAGCCCATCCGGCTACCGCAAGGCAAATGTGAATGCCTGCGGTAGCCGTATGCTTTGTTCATCCCTGCGGCAGCAGGGATGAACAAAGGGTTAATGTTAATATGATATGTGTGCAACATGTCTCCAGGGAGTGTCCACCTTCCCTAGAGACATGTTGTCTAACTAGAGTGGCATGTGAAGGGTTAATACCTTTTATTACTATATCGCCGCTATTTGTCGGCTGTTAAATATTGTGAATGGATGCCGGTGGCTCCTCGCTGTAAGCAGGAGTTACAGTACACAAAGTGCGTAAGAACATTGCAGGGCAGCCTCCTCAATAAGGACCTGTCCCTGATGCTTTCGCACATTACGCACTGTAACTCCTGCATACAACGAGCAGCCGCCGGCTTCCATTCACAATATTTGACAGCCGACAAATAGCGGCGATATAGTAATAAAAGGTATTAACCCTTCACATGCCACTCTATTTGGACAACATGTCTCTAGGGAGGGTGGACACTGCCTGGAGACATGTTGCCCACATATATTATTAACATTAACCCTTTGTTCATCCCCACAGCCGCAGGGATGAACAAAGCATCCGGCAACCAGATTGCACATTATGATCAATCCGGTTACCGGATGTGGGCTTAGGGACGCATTTAGAACACAAAATGTGTCTGAAGGGACATGAGATTAGCGCATCCCGATCTGGATGCGGTAACCGCATTTTCCCTTCTAAATGTGACCCTAGCCTAACTCAAAAAACACAAGTCCCCAATCAGGTTTGTCATCTCTTAATGGATAAATAAGTAGCTTTCGCATTACTAGTAGCACAAAGCCTCAGGGAAACGCTATGTCTACCCCCTTCAGAAAGGAAATCCAGAGAAATCTGCACTCCAAATTCCAAGTGCTTCCTTCTCCTCTAAGCCCCACAATGTCTAAACCACAGCTAATGTCCACATGTTTGGCATTGTTGTAGTGAGGAAGGCTGCTTAATTTACATGGAGTGTGTGTTTCAAGAGGCAGGAGCTGGGCACAATTTACAAGCACTACAATTTACTGGGCACAAGAAGGACTTATTTGCAATTTTCCTTGACTGATCAACCAAACTTATGGGCTTCTTCTCATTCCAGTTTAACTGCCTTTTGTAATTTACTTGATGTCCTATAGGTGGCACTGTTTTCAGGACAAACTTACAGACACACCGAAAGACAGACTGGATATGGCTTTCTTGTAGTAGATTACATAAGAACACCAGCACAAAAGTATGAATGAAATTTTCTGTGATATTTATTAGTGAGGTAACTTGAAAATAATTAAAATTTGAATAAATATAAATGAAACCTTATTCAAATAATTGTTAAATATCCAAACCATTAATCAATGAATAACCAAGTCTCCCCAGTATAGGTGGGTGAAAAACCCTCCCCTTAACCAACATCACAACAAAGAAAGTGGGAAGGGAAGGCAGGCGCTTATCTTCATCTTCATAATTCAAAACCGGCACAAAGCCCCTCAGTTACGGGTATTTAAGGACAATTTAAGACAACTTTGTTTCACTGGATCAATCAAAGAACAGCAGACAAAACATATCTTCCCTGAATAGAACTTGCTAATGCCGGTGCACAGCTGACCTTTTCTAACCACCAATTAGATGGGGTCCTTGATTCTGTCGAATTACAATTACAATCTTGTAATCACCTCTGCAATTATCACAAGAAAAACTAACTGTAAGAAAGAGCAAAAATAAATGAAAGAAGGGATTGTAGAGTAAGCATCATGAAATACAACAATCTCAACAGCCATCAAACTAACTATATGAAGCTGTGATACTATGTGTCCCCCTATGCTTGATGCCAAAGAAGGGGGCTGTCAATCCTAAGGAATAGGGGCCAAAGAGCATTGGGTTTACCCCCACACTACATATTTCTGAAGTTAGACAACCTGAGTAATGTAGTAGACCTGTGAGTTTACAGGCCGGACCACATTATTGAAGCTGTGGAAGATTTTTTTTTTTTCAAAATATAATATGCAAACTGTATTTAAAAAGACCTTGAAAAATATATCTGACATGCGAACTTTAATCTACAATATTTTGTCAGATCCTTATTCAATCAGAGATCTTTGCTGAGATAGTGGTGATTAGAGCTTAAAGGGGTTTTCCCACAAATACGTACAATTTCAATATATGGCTAAGGTCCCATTTGCGTTCGGGATTGCAGAATGCTCAAAACCAGTAAAAATGCTCAAAACCGGATCAGGATCCGCAGCCCATAGGCACCCATTATAAAAACAGATTGCACTTAATCCAATCCGGTTAAATCATGCAGGCATTGTTTTTCGGAGTGGTTTGAAAATCGCAACGGGGATGCTAGAAAGGGCGCCTATGGGAGCCCATCCGGCTACCGCAAGGCACATGTGAATGCCTGCGCTTGCCAGATGCTTTGTTCATCCCTGCTGTGGGTATTAACAAAGGGTTAATGTGTTAAATATATGTGGGCAACATGTCTCCAGGGAGTGTCCACCCTCCCTAGAGACATGTTGTCCAAATACACTGGCATGTTAATGGTTAATAGCTTGTATTACTTTATCGCCGCTATTTGTTTGCTTTTAAAACTTCTGAATGAAAGCCGGCGGCCCCTCGGTGTAGTATCACTACGTAATGTGGTAAGCACATTGCAGGGCAGCATCTTCAATAAGGACCTGTCCCTGGTGCTTACGCACGTTACGTAGTGATACTACACAGAGGAGCCGCCAGCTTTCATTCAGAAGTTTTAAAAGCAAATAAATAGTGGTGATACAGTAATAAAAGCTATTAACCATTAACATGCTAGTGTATTTGGACAACATGTCTCTAGGGAGGGTGGACACTCCCTGGAGTCATGTTGCCTACATATATTTAACACATTAACCCTTTGTTAATCCCCGCAGCAGCAGGGATGAACAAAGCTTCTGGCAACTGGATTGCACATTAAGGAGCAATCCGGTTATCGGATGTGGGTTTAGGGACACATTTAGAATGCAAAATGTGTCTGAATGCACATGAAGTTACCGCATCCGGATCTGGATGCGGTAACCACATTTTACTATCTAGGGTCCTGGGCTGCGCAGCGCCATAGATCTACTGTATAAGCATTCAGGACCCTGTACAGCGCACATACTATACGTACATTAGGTATAGTATGAGCGCTGCTCACAGGGGAGCTGCGGCTTCATTCATAAAAATGTACAGAGCCGACAGGAGTCGGCTTTACTGTACATAAGATATTAACCTATTACTTGTCAAACTAAGTAGGTACATTGTCTCTAGGGGGGGTGGGCACCCCCTAGAGACATGAAGGGCATAATTTTTATCATTAATTAAGCTTTATTTTACAGTTAAGCACTTTGCTTATCCCAGCAGCAGACGGGATAAGCAAAGTATATACGGTTACCGCATTGCTCAGGATTACACATCCTGAGCAATGCGGTAACCGCATTGCAGGGCTTAGAACCGCTCTGAAAACTGCAGCCTGCAAGATTTTTCACGCAGGCTGCATAGCTGGAGGTGGTAACCGGATTGCTTGTAAAGCAATCTGGTTTTTATAATAGGCTCCTATGAGGAGCATTTCCTGCTCCAGTTCTGAGCTTTTTAAAAGCTCAAAACCGGATCAGGTTTTAAAAAAAAAACAGAAGTGTGACCCCAGCCTAAGAGCACTCCCGAGAAGCCTAACACGCATATGCAGAACTCAGGAGTCGGCGTAAGAAGTGATAGGGAGTTGGTGTCAGAAGAGACAGGATCAGAGTGCTAAAGAAACCAGAGCAGTGCCGGGGCCGGCATGTAAAATTGCAGATATTATGATTATTCCAATATCAATTACGGTAATTAAAACGCACTTTATTCGTGAGACAACTCTTTAAAGCTGATTTCTTCATTCTACATATATCTTGTTTTTAATCAATAAGTAGAATGTGGTTACTTATTGTTACTTTGGCATGTCAGCCTCTTTGTCAAGTCTAATAACACCCTGGTGTATATGCCATGTACACTTTATACCTTTATTACTGTGCGATTCTGGAAATTTTTATTAAGGGATGGAACTACTGTGGCAAAGAACATAATCCCTTCCGCTTGATGTTGAGGCTACAATATATTGATATTGGCTTCTTCTAACTAAAAACAGGTTATATCTATTTTTAGAATAAAAATTGTCATGTTTTTATGCCATTGAGGCACGAATTTATTGACTGAACCGCGTCGTCTAGAGCAGCAAGTTCTTCTATTATAGAAATAAAAGCATTATGCTTAAATCTGTGGGGAGCCATCTGACTCACAGCAAAATAAATAAGGGCTTTTACATGTATACCACATCCAGCATAATAAAGATAATAATGTTATTATTGATCCCACGGGGAGGACTACCTTATGCTTAGACGTCGTCTATTGTGTGTTCTTGCATCATTCTCGGATCAATATTCCGAAATGTCAAGCACTGTTTAGCATAAAACAATAGCTATACCATTGTGAAAAGAATTATTGTCTTGTGTAGTGTTCAACAAAATGAATATTTACTTCAATCACTTTTTTTTAATTAAGTAGAACAATGATAATTTATATAATGTGTTCTTTGTAGATGTACCGTATACGAAGGAAGTCTATCTGAAAGCGATGGCCATAGATGTGGAAATAATGGTAAATTATAACAAACTCTTTCTAACACATCCTGCTCTGTAAGGGTACCTTTACACGCCGCAATTTTTGGTGGCGATAGGAGGCAATCTAACGTGCGCGTGCACATTTTTCATGGTTGCCTCAGATCTCCGAAGGCGCTTTTACATGCCGCAATTTCGCCCTCAACCTAAGGCGACGTGTTGCCCTGGAAATTGCCACACCATCAGCGGGAAACATCCGGTAGACTCCCGTCGCCACTTCATACGCCGCAATCCCCAAAGGAATGTGGGTGTATCTGTTCAGCGCGGCGAGAACATAGGCGTACCAAATTGTTTTACACCGCACCCTAAACACGCTCATTGGACAACGCAATAGCGTCCTGATTGGCCAGCCTGCGCTGGAGGGCTGGCTAATACGTGACGCCATTGTCTCGGAGTTTGGAAGGAATGCACGTTCGTGTTATGACAGGTGGCTGCTGCGAGACACTTTCGAGCCGCTCAAGTGCCACACAGGAGCAGTTTTGAGCAGGACAGTGGCTTATACTATGACTCACCCAGGCTAGGGGACTCAGATCTCAGGTGCAGTTTGGAGATCACGGGTGGCGGTGCCTGAGGCTGTGGCCCTGGTGGTCAATGAAAAAGGGAAAAACAAAATAAAAATAAAATAAAGAAGTTTGTTTGTGACGCCACCTGTAGATTCCGGTGATGGCACCGGCGCTGCTGGGGCCTCCGGGGTGATGGGTGGCAGCAAGATGGAGTAGTTCCCTACAGGAGGAGCGGGATACCCGGGGTGTTGGAAGTAGGAATAGATGGTGTAGTACGGCAGCCCAATCACTGTGGAGCAAGGCAGGTAAAGAACAGTTCAAGGAAGAAAACACTGACACGCTGCTCACTCCTAACGGGTATTTACTCTGGTATTCTGCAGGCATACAAGTTAATACAGTTCTTGTTGCAAAGTAGTGGACCGGGTGGTTCTGGCAATGAGCAGTGTCCCTCTGAAGCTCCTCTGGCATGCCTTCTCTATCACTCTCTGGCCCTTGCTCTGCTGCCCTTGCTATACCTGTGTGGTAGCACTGAAGGCTCTCGTTTGGGTTTCCGCTGTTTATCACTCCGTGGTCCCTGGCCCTCAATTGTGGGTGCTCCGGGTGTAGACTGTGGTGGTCTTAGGGCTGGTGGGTCATGCTCCTATAAAGACATCGACCACTCCGGGTTTGTGGTTCAGGGATGTAGCCAGCTGGACCACTTCGGAGCCAGTACTCCGGGTTTGGACTGGGATAGGGCATTCAGTTACCCATTCTATTCTTGGCCCCTTTCTGTTCTGGGTCACCAGGTTGAGGTGCCCTCCCCGTTAGCTTCTCTCTGCTGTTCTGCAGCTTCTCCAACTTTGTTCATCTGCTGCACTGATCTTTTGCAGCTCCCTTCTGACTGTCTCTTCTGAACTTGAAGTCTTCACTCCTCGACTAACTAACTCCTTGCTGCTTTCCCATTGCTATGTAACCTAGCCTCTCCTCTCACCAGGACCGGTTACCCTAGTAACGGGCGTCTAATTGGTCCTTTAACACTAAGTGTTGCATGTGGTGCTGGATAGAGATGAGCCACCACCCCGGTGTTCGAATTCGATTTGATTCGTCGAATTGACGGGGTGTTCGACGAATGTTCGTCGAATTCTCGACGAACACCGTCGAACACCCCGGAAAACGAACAAACTGGGCTTGTGGGGCTTTTTCACTTCCACAATGTATATACATACATTGTGGAAGTGAAAAAAAGTGAAAGAAAGTGTTAAAAATAAAAAAATAATCAATGCTCACCTGTCCGCGGTCCACCGAAGCCTCCGGCAAGGTCCTGTGGCTTCTAGGACCTGTGGTGACGTCATGTTCTCGCGGGAACTCCGGTCACGTGACCGGAGTTCCCGCGAGAACATGACGTCACCACAGGTCCTATTAGCAATAGGACCTTGCCGGAAAGCTTAAAATAGATATTTTTATGTTTCGGACCCTTTCTTTAAGTAAAAGAAAGTGTCCGAAACATAAAAATATCTATTTTAAGCTTTCCGGCAAGGTCCTGTGCTTCTAGGACCTGTGGTGACGTCATGTTCTCGCAGAACTCCGGTCATGTGACCGGAGTTCCCGTGAGAACATGACGTCACCACAGGTCCTAGAAGCCACAGGACCTTGCCGGAGGCTTCGGTGGACCGCGGACAGGTGAGCATTGATTATTTTTTTATTTTTAACACTTTCTTTCTTTTAGGGAATGTTTATTTTGGCTGAAAATGCGGCAGATGCGGTTTTCTGACCGCATCTGCCGCATTTTCGAACCAAAATCGAACATGTTCGAAATTCGCCGAATTTGAACCAAATTGTTCGAATTCGCCGAATGACTCGAATAGCGCCAAAATCAACTCGAATTTGAGATTGGCGAACTATTCGAATCGAACATCGCTCATCTCTTGTGCTGGAGCTTCAGGCTTATTCTACTCATTACTAAAACAAAGAATACGGCACCTTTGGTCAGGGTGCAGTACCCTTTTGTGATGCACTCTTAGTGGGGCGCCACACACTACACAATGGTTTGCTATGTGTGTGTCTGTAGCTGATGGTGGGAACATACACATAATACTATGCACATATTTGCCTATATTGGTCCATGCCATGGCACAGCTGCCATGGCACAACTGAACTATATTTATGTACACATATTTGTGTGTGGAATAGACTGTACCTACATACCCCCAAAACACCATTGCTTGTCCAATGTGTGTGGACACCTGCCCCTGTGGGCACAACACATCACAATGGACATGTACACTCAGTTCGACATACACTGTGGGCCAAAGGGCTGAACCTGTGTACTGCATATTAACACACAATGTGTCATGGAACCATCAATACCATTTTACAAATCACATACGTCTGTGCACAGCACAAAGCTATGTGCAACTGCCCTGTATCCCAAAGTAACGACACACACAGGATGTTGTTTGGATCCACTTTTTTTCGGTTTATATTTTTGGCCAAAATAAAAAAAACAATACAACAACACACAAAAAATAACATAAACCAGAAGTGTTCACTTCAACAAAACAAATGCAGCATGATGAGAATTAATGTCAAACAAAAAACATGTCACAGTAAATCAACAAAACATACTCACTAACTAAGGCTGGGGTCACACATAGAAATCCGTTTTTGGAAGTGATTTCAATGACCAATCCGTTTTTTTTGGGTGCTTTTTGAGCCTCCTGCACCTCTGAACGTTTTTGGACTTAGTCATTTTTCTTTTTTTTTTTCATTAAAAACGCACATGCGTTAACGCATGCGTTAACGCAGGTGCCTATATGTGCCATGCGTTAACGCATGCGTTTCCCATAGGGCCCCATGTTAAAAAAAGCTTGCGTTTTTTTAACTGATGCCAAAAACGTTGCTAGCAAGGTTTTTGGCTCAAAAACGGACAGAGCAATGTTTTGAGGTCCAGAAAAAAACGGACAGGGTGTTTATTACATCCAATCCGTTTTTCTGTCAGTTTTTGGACTTAGAAAAAAAAAAATGACAAAAATGAAGCCAAAAACGGACCAAGGGCTCATGTGTGACCCTAGCCTAACTAACTAAAGAATGTGCACACACAAAAAGACAACCCAAATACTCATGGTGCAGCCACCCTGGTGACTCCACCCTCCTCATGTTGCAGCCTCACAGCACCAGCCCCCTACACCTGCTGGTGCTGCCAGGCCACTGCCCCAGGGCCATTAAAGTAGGAGCAGTATGCATCTGTATTGTTCCTGGCATCCTGCTGAGTCCAACCCTGGCTCAGTGGCTGGAGTGACGCCAATCCCCAGGATGGACCTCCCCTGTTGTGGGGTCCACTGAATCCACACAACTTGCCGGCGTGTGTGATGACCGATCCCTACGACGCAGGAAGTTATGCAGCACACAGCAGGCCAGCACTACCACATCAATAGATTCCAGTTTCATATTCAGACGTGTATGAAAAACCCGGAATGTATTGGCCATGATCCCGAACGCATTTTCAACCACACGGCGGGCCCAGGATAGCCGGTAATTGAAAAGGCGCTGCTCAGAAGTAAGGGTCCTCTGGGGATATGGCTGTAGTAGGTGTGCCTGAAATGGGAAGGCTTCATCCCCCACAAACGCAAAGTTGAGATGATGAGTTTTCTCTTCATTTGAGGGCAATTTCAGCCCACCTGTCCTTAGGTCTTGGGCCAAGGAGCAGTGTGCGAACACACCCCCATCTGAGATACGCCCATTCATTCCAAGGTCCACGTAGAGGAACTTATAGTTCGCATCCACCAGGACCACATTACAATATCCTTTGTAATTGTAATACAAAGACCCAGAGTTTGGAGGCTTGTTGATCCTCACATGCTTACCATCCAATGCACCACCGCAGTTTGGAAATTGCCAGCGGTCCTCAAACCCTCTGGCAACATCCATCCATTCAGTGGGTCTTGTGGGAAACTGCATATAGGATGGCAGCAGACTACTCCAGATGGCCTCACACGTCTCAGGGATCAGGCGGCTCAGCAGGGACAGTAATACACGTGGAGTGTATTGCAGGTCGGTCATTGACTGACCTGTAGCCAGGAACCGCAAAGTTACTGCCAAACGCTCCTCAGGTGGCACAGCTCGATGCATCACAGTGTTCTGACGGGCTATCAATGGCCTTATGCGTTCCAACAGGAATGTGAAAGAGTCCTCGGACATACGGAGGTAGTTCCTGAAATCATGCGGACTTTGATCCTACAGCTCACGCACCAGCTGCATGTGGCTCCGGGTGTCCCGGTGGCGAAGCCAATCTCGAGTCCACACACACCGTGGTCTGCGAGCCCGCAACCTCTCATATCAATCCTCCAGTCACGATTGCTCTTCCACCAAGGCAAGAGCAACAATAGCATCTCCATTAGGGTCGAACGTCAGCTCACGTACCAACCCCTGCAAAAGTGAGAAAAATAAACACATCACTACAAGAACGCTTCATCACACATCATCTACATACACCACCTCCTTCCCTCTACATCTCCTGGCCACTTTACCGCAGCATACCCAAGTGTGAACACCAGCCCACACACATACATAAAGACCACCAATCAAGGCCCAAACACAACATTGCAGTGTGGGACAACCAAACCTGGTCACTGTACACCCCTGGCCGTCCTGTACAATACATCTCCCTTGACAAATGCAACACATCATGAGCCTAAACCCATATACGTGGTCATAATGCTGACGTGTGACCACAAGGCATGGCCAAACACATAGGTCACATTAATTTAATCATGTTTTTTAAAACATCTTGACTATTACATTACACAGGTACCCCAGCCTTTGTTTGTTATGGTCAAAATATCATGCCACGCACCAGAATATTGAATACTCATCATGTCCAAGAGACATCCCTGATGTGTTGTGAATGCAGGATCTTCTGAGGCAGACATTCGCAAAAGCCACACGCCACATCTGATTTTGGCCTTAAATGTCCCATTGTGTGTGGTAAACGACAGTACTATGTTTCCTCAATTCAGATGAGCCCCGCAACTAAAGACACTCGCATCCTTCAAACATGATCCTGTATGGCAAAGGCAAAATGGCTTTTCAATGAAGATAGAGTTTAGGTAGTCAAAACACTCATGTATCCATTTGCCAGGACTCAAAAGTAAATATGGCAACAAACATCCCGATTAACTACATACCCCATCACTTGGGTGCGACCTACACTACACAATAGCGACCCCTAATGGTAAAGCGCTGTAAACGCAACACAGCCAGATCACAGATCATGTTTACATATCAGTACTTACTTAATGACTCTGGGCAGCAAGCGTGTCTGACTTCGGCCTTGAGCGCTTTTTATATGGTAACCAACCAATCAGAATGCAGCGGCGTCTTGTAATCGACGTAGCCGCCTGGGCGTATGCAGGTGCGACCAATGATTTTGCGCCATTGCGCTTTTGTGATTGGTCAGGTTGTGTTTAAATAAGCATGTGCTGGGGCACAACCCCTGCCCCGACTGGAATGTGCATTGAGCTAGTAGTGTCTCATCACAAGATCCGTTGGACAGACGGTAAGTGGGGGCACATGCTATTGGGCACTCCTGGGCGTTCTTTTCTGTGTGTTGTAGACCCATATGTTGCGTGATGTTTGTACGCCTTATGTCCAGCTTCATGTAGCGTCCTGTAGAAGTGTATTTAGCGATGTGTACGCATCGTAAATACACTCAGTGTCCTGTAGCACACAATGTTCTGTGAGATCCTTGCCAGGACAATATGTGTTCTCCAGCACTATGTTGAGCCATAAATATGTGTGTATCTGAGGATTGTGTGTTTAAATGTCCTTAGTAAGGCTATGTGTGGCATTTATAATGAGAGACCTTGACCTATTTCACTGCAGTGGGCCCCAATACATATATGACCTGGCCTGTCCGACATGCCCCATGTATGAACACATGTTAACGCCACCAATGATTTTGGCTAGCCAAGCTGACTACCAGCTGTGCGGCAGCCATGACTCTTCTCCTATGTGCAGGGGAGGGGCAGGTGCCTGGCAGGCAGGGAGTAACCAAAACAAACATCATGACGTCATCACGCACACTAGCGCCACCAAACAACATTGAGGACGCTAACAAGGTAGCCGTCCGCGGAGCGGGAGTAGCGTAATATAGCCATCAGTGTCACCAAATTCACAAACGATTGCAGTGCGTTTCCGATAGCACCCATGTGCGATGTGTAGACCAACATCTGCACTGTCATGTGTGGCAGTATGGTGGACACAGTGAAACTTCAAATACACGTGGCCAGCATAGCTTACGCTATTGAATCCGTGTGTAATTGGAATGATGTAGTGGATGGTTGTGTAGGTGAAGATGTTTGTGGTGCTGAAATGACAGCTCTTCAAATATGGCGCCCTGTGAAGGGGCAGCCAATGGAAACACAGTAGCCACCACCAATCATTGCTGATGGGACGCGGTATCCAGCACACTGTGGCACGCCTCCGGGAAATCAGTAGGCGACACAGATTCCATTCCTATCGCCCTTCAAACGCCAAAAGCAGGGAATGTCGCCTCTGATTTTGGAGCAGTGCTGTGAAATCGGAACCAGGCGCAACCTTTTTTATCGCCGCCAAATTGCCCAATTACGCACCGCAATTGCGAGGCAATTTCAAGGCGATGGTGATGGGGCAACAGATTGCCGTTCAGATAACCGCGGCGTGTAAAGATACCTTAAGATGCTTCCATTCTGCAACTGTTGTGAACTATCTGCATAAGAAGTTAACTGCTCATTGTAAGCATCATTTAAAAGGGGTGTCCTACTATGATAACCAGGGGCTGGCTGGCCCAGAGGGCAGGACAGTGGTCAAGCAGCAGTTTTGAGGCCGCCCGGCCACCTGTCATGTTGGTCTGGGAGGCAGCTCTGCCCCTTAAGCTCACTGCTCATTGGCCACTACTGTGTACTTTCCCCCCAGACCAAAATTTGCCAGCCAGCCCCTGATGATAACCCCCTTTAACCCATTCACAACTAAGATTGCATATGTACTTTCTTGGTCGTCTCCCTCCCTTTGATGCGAGCACACGTCAGCAGATCTAATCAGCTGATATGAGCATCTAACAGATGCCAGAGGATTAGAGATCCACCCGTGCCTATTAACTTTGTTAGATAGCACTGTCAAACTCAGTGTGATCTAACACACACTGGAGGGGATCTTGCTATTTTACACCACAATTGGCGACCCCATAGGGTGCCAATGTGTTGCCATGACAGCGAGGGGTCAAATGATTACCCCTGTCACTGTCATGATTAACTTCCTGTGAACACTGGTTTACTGCCAGCATTCACAGGAGATGATAATTTCTGCAGTACGCAGCCATAAATCAGCACCAGCAGTGTTAATATGCCCTAAGGAGGCAAGTAAAATAAATAAAAAATGTAATGAATATTTTTTAAAAAGTATGAAAAAAATAAAAAAAACACTAAAGTTAAAATCACTCCCTTTTGCCCCATTGAAAATAACACTATTACAAAAAAATACACATATTTTATATCCCCATGTATAGAAATGACCAATCTACAAACTGAGTAACGGAAAAAAACAAAACACCAAGTTTACATTTTTTTGGTCACAGCAACATTGTAATAATATGCAATTACAGGCGATCAAAACAGCGCATCCCCCCAAATATGGTATCATTAGAAACATCAACTCAAGATGCAAAAAATAAGCCATCACACAGCCCCAGATCCTGAAAAATTAGAACACTATGGGGCACGGAATGCGGCAACAAAAGTGCAATTTGTTTTTACAAACTTCTAATAATAATTAATAATAATTTTTATTTATATAATAATAATAATCATTTTTATTTATATAGCGCCAACATATTCCGCAGCGCTTCACATTCACAATACAAAGCTCACATTTAAACAATCATGAGAAACAATTAGAAAATACAATACAATGCCAAAAACAATACAATACAAAGCATAACATAGTAAAATAATTGGAGCAAAAAATGGCAACCCTGCTCATAAGAGCTTACAATCTAACAATGAGGTGGGGGTGACAAGGTATGGGTGCTCATTTGCAATGAAAGTAAATTCTGATATTTTTCCCCCCACTTAGCTAAAAGTAAAACTATACATGTTTTATATCGATAAACTTGTACCAACCTGATGCATCATACTGACGGGTCAGTTTTACCATATTGTGATCAGTGTAAATAAAGACAAACAATGTGGAATTTCACTTTTTTTGGTAATGTCTAGTGATGAGCGAGTATGCTCTGCGCTGCTCGGTACCCACATGAGTATCACTGTACTCGGGCTACTCGGCGAGCACCGAGTAATCTCGCGATACTCGTGCTGTGCTCGTGGTCCTCATCCCTGCATGTTGGCGCTCTTTAGAGAGCCAGCCCACATGCAGGGATTGGCTGGCAGACCACTGCAATGCCACAGCCCTGTTAGTTGTGGCATTGCAGTGATTGGCCGGCCCGCACAGCGTGACCGACCCTTTATAAGACCCGGCCACGATGTGCTCTGCACTCAGCCATCCAGACAGTGAGAGTGTAGGGAGAGTGTCTGCTGCTGGTTAGGGACAGATTTGCGGCCCTCATAGGTAGATCCGGAGCAGGGCTGCAAACTGCTGCTGAGCTGACCACAACAGTCCTTCTCAGGACTAATCTAGGAGGATATAGGCAGGGTGATCCAGATCGGAGTCCAAGCTTTCCTGTGACCTGAACAGTCACCAGACTGTTGTACTTGATAGCTTTATACAGGTTAGGGTCTAAAATCCAACTTTCCTGTGACCTGAACAGTCACCAGACTGTTATACTTAATAGCTGTATACAGGCAGGTTCTAAAATCCAACTTTCCTGTGACCTGAACAGTCACCAGACTGTTATACTTAATAGCTGTATACAGGCAGGTTCTAAAATCCAACTTTCCTGTGACCTAAACAGTCACCAGACTGTAATACTTAATAGCTTTACACAGGCAGGTTCTAAAATACAACTTTCCTGTGACCTGAACAGTCACCAGACTGTTGTACTTGATAGCTTTATACAGGTTAGGGTCTAAAATCCAACTTTCCTGTGACCTGAACAGTCACCAGACTGTTGTACTTGATAGCTTTATACAGGTTAGGGTCTAAAATCCAACTTTCCTGTGACCTGAACAGTCACCAGACTGTTGTACTTGATAGCTTTATAAAGGTTAGGGTCTAAAATCCAACTTTCCTGTGACCTGAACAGTCACCAGACTTTTGTCGCTGTATACAGGCAAAATGCGCAAGGGCGTTGGCAAGGGCGCTGGCAAGGAACAAGGAAGTGGACGTGATGGTGGTGCAGGCAGAGGCCGAGGTCATGTGCAAGCACTAATTTCGCAACAACAAAGTGGCACATCTACTCGCTCGCACGTCCTGTCCCAAATTCTTGGGGCCCGCAGCAGTACACCACTCTTGAACAAGACCAGTGTCAACAGGTTGTTACTTGGATAGCGGATAATGCTTCAAGTCAGATGGGCCCCTCCACAAACACCCTGTCTTCCACACGGTCAAGTGTCAGTAGCCGTGATACTGCACCGCACATTTCCCAACCTGATCCTCCTTCCTACCACCAGGCCGAGTACACTTCCATGGACATTACTGATCCCACACTAGGACACTCGGAAGAGCTGTTCACGTATCCATTCGCAGAATCTGGCCTCTCGCCAGCTCCTGTTGAAGTGGGTAATAAGATGGTATGTACAGATGCCCAAATATTTGAGCAGCCACGTTCTCACGAAGGGAACCTTGGCAACGTGTCTCAACAAGGGGTGGACGATGATGAGACACAATTGCCAGGAAGTCAGGAGGAAGATCAGGGTGTGGAAGAGGAAGACGACGTGGAGGATGATCCAGTAGCTGACCCAACCTGGCAGGAGGATATGCAGAGCGAGGACAGCAGTGCACAGGGGGAGGGAGGCGTAGCATCCCAACAGGCAGTAAGAAGCAGGGTCGTGTCCGCAGGCAGAAGGCAGGCAACCGTTCCCCGGAACAACAACACGACACAAGGTGCCTGTGCAAATGTTAGGTCTTCCCGAGTCTGGCAGTTTTTTAAGTTGGCTCCAGATGACTCTAAAAAGGCCATTTGCAACACCTGCCATGCCAGCATCAGCAGGGGTACGAAAACTAGCAGCCTGACCACCACCAGCATGATCAGGCACATGTCAGCCAAGCACCCGACTTTGTGGGAAGTACAACAGAGTCGAGGAGCGGTGCTTGCTGATGTCACTGCTACAACTTCACGTATTGTGCGTGCGAGCCAATCCCCTGTCCATGCTGGCCGCGAACAAGCCTCCGGCCCTGCACCTGAAGTTGCCCACGCACAAATAACACCACCATCAAGCACGTCCTTGTCCCAGCGCAGCGTTCAATTATCCATTCAGCAAACCTTTGAACGCAGGCGCAAGTACGCTGCCAATGCCCAACATGCCACAGTCCTAAATTATCAGATTTCGCGACTGCTTGCGCTAGAAATGTTACCTTTCTGGCTGGTGGAGATGGAAGCATTCCGCGACCTGATGGTGGCTGCTGTCCCACGTTACTCGGTCCCCAGCCGCCACTATTTCTCCAGATGTGCCGTCCCCGCATTGCATAACCACGTGTCACAAAGCATCACACGTGCCCTGAACAACGCTGTTTCAGCCAAAGTCCACCTAACCACAGACACGTGGACAAGTGCTTGTGGGCAAGGCCGCTACATCTCCTTGACGGCACACTGGGTTAATATTGTGGAAGCTGGGACCCAGTCTGAGCGAGGGACGGAACACGTCCTTCCCACACCAAGGATTGCAGGCAATACCTCAGTCATGGTTTCACACAGACTCTACAGCTCGGGAATGTCATGCTCCTCAGCCTCCTCCTCCTCCTCCTGCGCATCCTCATCCACTTTACCCTCCACACCAGTCCCAAGCTGGAAGCACTGCAGCACTGCCTCTGCGAAGCGGCAACAGGCTGTGCTGAAGCTAATACGCATAGGTGACAAACCCCACAATGCAGAAGAGGTGTGGACAGCTCTGAAACAGCAGGCAGATCACTGGCTCACACCTCTGAACCTAAAGCCAGGAAAGGTTGTGTGTGGCAATGGCCGGAACCTGGTGGCAGCTTTGAGGCGAGGCCAGCTGACGCATGTTCCATGCGTGGTCCATGTGCTCAACCTGGTGGTTCAGCGGTTTCTAAAGTCATACCCAGAGCTGTCTGATCTGCTGGTAAAAGTTCGCTGCTTGTCTGCACATTTTCGCAAGTCACCTGCTGCTTCAGCCGGCCTTGCCGGCTTTCAGCGCCGTTTGCGTCTTCCGGCCCACAGACAGGTGTGTGATGTCCCCGCGTATTGGAATTCAACTCTGCACATGTTGGTCAGGATATGTGAGCAGAAGAGGGCAGTTGTTGAGTACCTGCCATGCACACCAGTCATACCCTCGCTTCAGCGTGGCTGGCCAGAGGACAGGGGAGATGAGGAGGAGGAGGAGGAGGACAGCATGTTCAGTCATCGTGTTGGTCTGGATACCGAAGTGATGGCTGTTAAGAGTCTGGCGCACATGGCTGACTTTATGGTAAGCTGCCTGGCTCGTGACCCTCGCGTTCAGAACATCTTGGCCGACAATCAGTACTGGTTGGCAACACTCTTAGACCCACGCTACAAGGAGAACTTTATGTCTCTCATTCCTGAGGCGGAGAGGTCAGCCAAAATGCAGCAGTTCCAGAAGGCCATAGTCACGGAAGTAGGCAAAGCATTCCCCTCACAAAACGCTAGCGGCATAGGTCAGGAATCGGTGGACAACCAAGGCGTACGGCCGAGAGGGGCACAAGTCCAATCTGCCAGAGCTAGGGGACCCGGACTCCTGCGGCTGCACACTGCAGTTGTTTCAGGACCACGGCTAGCTCCCTGCCAGCCGCGGTCCTGATTAATTAGTGGCGGCAGCTGCGTGGGGGTGAACACCGGCCCGGAGGGCATAATAGCCCTCCGGTTCTGTGTGTTAATCCGGTCCAGGGCTGTCAGGTTCACCCTGACAGTCTTGGATCGGATCAGACCCGCAATGTGAAGCCAGCCTTAATCAAAAACTGGAAAATCACCTAGGGGTGAATGGGCTAATATGCCCTATTAGGGTATATGGATGTCGGTTCCCTGAAAAATGGTCACATGGAAAAATGCCCATAAGCAACTCTAACCCCTAGCCTGTAAACCTAACCCTAACCCCATCCCTGTGGGCATTTTTTTGGGGGGCATTTTTCTGATCACCGTAGATGTCCTAGAAGTCCTTCTGTTGGATTTTTCTACCCCATTGCATTAAATTGTTACAGGTAAAAATATGATCCTAATTGGTATAAAAAAAAATAATTAATTAACAATTAAAAGTATTGTCTGTTTTTAGAAAATGTTATGTCTTACTCTGAGATAGTAATAAACAACTAAACTGTATTACTATGGCCCAGTTCACATCTAAGTCTGGGCTGCGTTAGCCTGTGTTTGTATGCATTTTTACTGCTAAAAACGCATCCAAACGCATGCGTTAACGCACCCATAGGCTGGAATGCAAAATGCAATGCAAACGTATGCAAAAACGCTTGTCATTTTGCAAAAACGCATGCGTATTTGCAAATGCAGCCCTAGATGCAGCAGCCCACGTTTTTGGCTGCGTTTGCAAACGCAAACGCAGGCAAATGTAGCCAAAATGCAGATGTGAAAAGGCCCTCACACTCCCCAATTCCAGTTTCTTATCTCAGCTGCTGTCCCAGTCTCTGTTTTTTGGCTGTAGCTGTGACATAAGATATACAGCCAAACAGAGACCACATGTAGATAGCATGTGATTGCCTATAGCGTTGATGAGCACCCACAGCCTAGAGGTGGAAACAGGGCGGCACTGATAGACCTACAAGCCATGGGAGAACACACTGTGCCAGGACTACCAGCAGGGAGCACTGGAGGGCGAGGCACACTTCCTGCTACACTGCCCCAAATACTCAGCTGTGAGGGCCTCCCACTTCCAGAGACTTTCCATTCACAACCCTGACTTCCCATCCATGGATGAGGAGAGGAAATTGTTCATCCTACTGGGAGAAGAGGAATCAACAGAGGAGATTGCCGCCCAATACGTCACTTGTCATCATATGTCATAAACTGAGAGGAATGTAGGACCCTTAAATGGACCATTTGTCACGTGCAGTCTAGGACTGATTATCTGTGGTCTATCCTTGATGCTGCTGTAACTTAAAACTGTGTGAAATTCCCTTTAATACTGCATGAATTAATGCCAGTTCTATTGCCGTGTGCTGTTGGATGTGAAGTTAATGTGTGAGTCTCCACCCCTGGCTTTAAAATAGCCTCTCATTACACTAGGTGGTGCTGCTGATAGAGTTTTACTCTGTCTGGAAGCCATGCTGTGCAGACCTGTTTGTTTTTGCTGCTGAAGACCTTTCCTTCGAAGTAGCTGTACCCCAGTTCAGTAGAAGGAGGTGGAGGAGTTAAGCTGCGTTTACACTATGCGTATTTCATGCGTCTTTTTACATATTATTTTCCCCCAAAAACGCATCTGCGTCTGTGGTTCCCACGAAAGTGAATGGAAATTCACATTTGCCTTTCACACGCTGTGCTTTTTTCGTCCACGCTTTTGGGGCCGAAAACACGCTCGTAAAAAGAATGAACATGTCAATTGCTTGCGTAAATATGCGAGCACTTTCCTCAATAGGCCCCATAATAAGCACTGGCATTACACATTGCCGTTCAGACAATGCGCAGTTCCAGTAACAAGCCCCTCCATGGCCTTAGGATACTCGGAACCAGTCTTTGAGGCGGCATGGGAGTCACGGGGGTCGAGACCCGGCTCTGTGACCTTGGCAGTGTCATTAAAAATTTGGTGTGGGGGGCTCCCTTCTTTAGGGAAGATCATGAGGCTAGGATGTTTCATTAGGGAAGGGATGACCAGACCTGGGGATACTGACTTACTTGACCCACAGGTTGTGGCTATAGATGGCCACTGCTGCACTACAGTTCCTATGGGGTTGATGGTAATGATGCAATAGTGCTTTAAAGCCCTCTGAGTATGGCTGACCCCCAGGGCAGCAGATGGTACTGAGTGAGCTGATAGTTATATTCCAGCACAAGGCTCACAATGCATTAAGAAAGGCCAAAGACACAGCGGGTTGCAGTCTTCAGATGTTTACTCACTAATACTGTGCAACAGCTCGCTGAGTGCTGGGTTCTCAGAGGCAGGGATCCAGCTACTGGTGGATAGTAGAATGGCACGTAACCGGTACCCCTTCTCTCTATCGTTTCTCGGTCGACTTACACTGCACTTGCTTCGCCCTCCTGCCTTGCGTCTCGCCACATAGAGCTCTGAGCGAGCAGCCGTGGGTCCTTCTTAGGACTTTGTAGTATCTCCCTTGAACCCTATCTTTGTCAACCTTTTCAGCAGATGTTGGTGGTAGTCAACTGTGGCACCTTGACAGTACCACAGCCTCCAGGCTGCTAGCTGAGCCTGATCTTCTCCACTAGTCATGGGGTCCCGGTGCCCCTGTTCTGCGGCCTGGTCCCTCCACTGCCTGCTACCGATAATTGATACAAGCCCCAAGGGCGGATTGCTCACTGCCCGTGCCTCTGGGCAATCTCTTGTTGCCGAAGCCACCTGGCTCTCTTCCTCTGCTCCTCAGTCAGGCATCAGGATGAGCTTCCACTAGCTCCAGTACTCTGGACATTTCTCTCAAGTTCTTTTCCTTCTCTGACAGGCTTCCTTCCTAGTGATGGGCGAGTCCTAAATTACTTGGAATCGCTTGACTCTAGCGAGTCCGAGCCCGGGACTCGCTATTCGTTGCGAGTCTAGCGAGTCCAATGTTAATGAATGGGGAAGCGAGTAATAGCGAGTAATGTGCGATTTACAAATCGCAGATGTGTCTCGGAAAGCGCTCGCATTGCCGTTTTGGAAACCCCACTCGCAACAGTTTTTTGCTGCTGTGTCCGAGGCCAAACTCGCATGTGTTTGTCTTATTTGCAGGTAGGAGAGCAGCAACGTACTGGTCTGCCACAGAGAAAATAAAGCTGAAGGGGTTATTATGATCCAAAATCTATCAGGTGCAAAAAAATAAGAAATGTTTTCGTTTTTTTCGCGGCCGCACCTGCCGCAAGTGCCAAAACCGCACTTGCCGCACCTGCCGCAAGCCGTCTATACATTGTATGGGGCTTGCAGCAACTGTGCCGCAACCGTGCCGCAAGTGCAGCCGGTAAGTGGTAATCGCGGCAGATGCGTTTTTTTCACCGCATCTGCCGCGATTTCAAATAAACGCTAGTGTGAAAGTACCCTAAGCCTCTGACTTCAGCTATTAGGAAAGTTGAGTGAGTAAGTTAAGCTATGAGGTCGGTCCTGTGTGCACTGTAAGGCTGCTCCTCCCTGCCTACCTGCCTGCCTGCCTACAGTCCTCTACACAGTACTCCTCTGTCCTCCTGGTTGCTCTCAGAAGAGCTGTTTGGGTTAAATATAAGGAATCTTGAAGTTTCCCTACACTGACTGACACTCCCTATGATCTGCTCCAGCATCTACCTCACCCTGCACTAGGCTCAGATCGTCACAGGAATGTGGAGGAAATGGCGGTGGCAAGGCTTATATACAGCCTCGCCTCTCATACATGACATAGGCATCACGATGGACAGAAGCCAATCATAGTCCTGCCACAACCAACATGGCTGTGGCATTACTGAATATGATTGGCTAACATGCTTGTCCATCTTCACAAGTTTTCTGACCTAACACGCTAGGCTGTCTCGGAAGCTTTGTCGGAACATAACAGATTCTGTCCCGAATACAGTATTCAGGTCTCGGATTCGTAGACTCGCTCAGACTCGCTGCTGACAGCGGGTATCCGTGAAGCGGTGCGATTGTTTAAACAATTTGGGAGATTCAAGCTACATAGCGATGTGATATAGCGAGTCTAGCGAGTGAGAAAAAGTAAACTCTGACAAAACTAGGATTGCCATTGACTTGCATTGGACTCGTTACTGTGCGAGTAATCGCTGGGAAACTCGCAGAGTACCGAGTCCTGCGAGTCCCTTACTACTCGCCGAGTAACGAGTCCTAGCGAGTAGACTCACCCATCCCTATTCCTTCCTCTAGCTTCCCTCCAACTCGGCTGACTTCTAGATCTTTCTCACTTCTATTTATACCCTCTGTCACGTGTCCCACGTCATCTACGTGTGTTCTTCCTAACTTCACTCTTTCCTAGGTGCTCCCTCTAACTACTTCCTCTCCATCCATCCCTACCACCCTGGTTCCTCCTTTCAGACAGGATCAAGGACTATGCTCTCCCATAGTAGCAATCTCACCCTAACCCTGACCTTGACCTAGTGTAGTGCGTGGCCTAGGTGTCCCAGTACCGGTCTGTGTTCCCCTTTCCCGAGAGTGGGGTACCACACCTCAGCAGGGGTGCAGTACCTCTGTGATGACTGGATCTGCAGGGGCGCCACACTCCCCCTCCTTAAACTCAGCACATCCTCAGGGCTGAAAGAAAACAGAAAAACAAGTGGTATCAAGACATGCAAATTTTTTAAATGCTTATTAACAAGAACAATAAAACTTTTCATCCCTTAATGGGAAATACTGTTACTTGAACGTTACAAACTATAAAAAAAATATAAAAAGGTGAATAAATAACTTTGCACAATGCTTGCCAAGTTCAGTGCAATTCCTATCTGGGCATCCATTACACTGTCTTAGGTGTAAAGTAGGCAAGTGTCCCTCACAGTATGTCTCTTTCTTGTCTTCGGGGGGACCCACCACAGATAAACCCCCAAAGGAGCCCCTGGGTGGGGCAATAGCAATAATTAACTATTTACACAGCTGCATTAACTACATCACCACATGTTGGATCGTGACTTTTTCCGCAGCCAGGGCAGCACTTCTTTGCCCGCACTGTTCTCAGTCTTCCAGAATTCCTGGAGACTGCCTGCACTGAACCACCCAGCCGGGTCTTCTGCTGCGGCTGTCGCCGGTGACAAGGGCTCAGCGGGTTGCAGTCTTCAGATGTTTACTCACTAGTACTGTGCAACAGCCAGCTGAGTGCTGAGTTCTCAGAGGCAGGGATCCAGCTACTGGCGGATAGTAGAATGACATGTAACCGGTTCACCTTCTCTCTAGCCTTTCTTGATTATGTCAAACTCCACTTACTTCGCCCTCCTGCCTTGCGCCTCCCCACATAGAGCTCTGAGCCAGCAGCCTTGGGTCTTTATACCCTCTGTCAAGTGTCCCATGTCATCTAGGTGTGTTCTTCCTAACTTGACTCCTTCCCAGGTACTCCCTCTAACTACTTCCCCTCCACCCATCCCCGCTACCCTGGTTCCTCCTTCCAGACAGGATCAGGGACTATGCTCTCCAGTAGGAGCAATTTCGACTTAACCCTGACTTGGACATAGTATTGTGCGTGGCCTGGGTGTCCCGGTAACGGTCTGTGTTCCCCTTACCAAAAAGGGGGGTACTAAACCTCAACAGGGGTGCAGCACCTCTGTGGCGACCGGACCCCTATGGGCGCCACACCAGCGCCTATAAACGCAGGCGCATGAGGAAAAGCAGGATGTGATGTCCCACGGGGGGAGGAAGAATCCTGTGTTCCTCCCTCCGTGTGACATGTCAGGGCTGAAGATTTGCTTTCTCAGTGTATCTACATACACCGTGAAAGCAAAATAAAAGAAAAAATGTATAAAAAATAAAAAAATACATGCTCACCTCTCCGCCGGCTGTCCGCGACCCAAGGTGAAGACGTCTGACCTCTGCCAGGACCTTAAAATGTGATTGGCCAGTAGCAATCAGCTTATGCGTCGCATAATATATCACCGGATCGCTACCGGCCAATCACATTTTAAGGTCCTGGCAGCGGTCAGACATCTTCCTCTCGGATCCCGGACAGCCGCTGGAGAGGTGTGCATTTATTTTTTTATTTTTAATACATTTTTTTCTTTTTTCTTTTGCTTTCACAGTGTATGTAAATACACTGAAAAAGCAAAACATCAGCCCCGACATGTCACTTTTATTGACACTGCCAGGGTCACGGAGCCGGATCTCAACCCCTGTGACATATCATTGTCCGATTCCGAGCATCTTATGTCCTGGGGGCGTGTCACACAGTCTACACCTCTGGAATTCAACTGTAATAAGATTCGCCTATTTGCAAAAGTCTCATCCAACAGCATAACCGCAACCAAAATAGTAACTAAATTGCAGACCACCAAAGTGTTACCTGCCGACACAAGCAGAAAAGTGGGGGGCCAATTGCCTGCAAACCATGCATGCCCATCCGTAACAATGAATCCCTCCTCCGTGACAAGATCCATAAAAAGACACAACTCTCGTGCCACAGTAAAAGGCTCCTGTAAGCAGCATTGACCATTAAAATCCTCTAAAAAACGCAGCCAAACCTGCAAATCAAGTTTCATCTCCGAGGAAATGCGAATAATAGCAAACGGGGAGGTAAAATCGGGCATCGAACAGCCTCCTACAAAAGACCCTTCCCTAGGGCATTATCCATAGGGCAAAGTTCAAATTGCCCAACAGAGATTGTAAATCCTTTAGGGTTATCTTAGGAGACCTCAAGGCTCGAGAAATGTTATTCTGTATCTTCTCAATTTTATTTTGGGGGAGATACACCCCCATACAGTCGGAATCCAGCACAATGCCCAAGAATTCCAAGCAAGTGCAAGGACCGACAGACTTCTCATGTGCAAGAGGGATGCCAAATGCATCCAACATATTCTGAAACGAGGACACAAGCCAAAAGCAATTGGGAGAATCGGGCTCCAAAAAACAAGAAGTCGTCCAAGTAATGTAGTGTACTATTTGGACACCCGACCAACAGCCCGATTTAACGACCCACTGCATAAACGTAGAAAACGTCTCAAAGTAAAAAAAAACATGAGAGGTCAAAGTCTTTGGGCAGGCATTTATCGAAAAAATAATGCCCTTCAAAAAAGTAGCCTAAAGAACTAAACCCGTCCGGGGAAACCGGCAACAGCCTGAAAGCTGACTGAATGTTGACCTTCGCAAATAGGGTACCCTTACCAAACCAAGCCATAAAGTTACCGCAAATTCAAAAGACGTATAAGAAATGGAAGCCTCTGCTGCCAACACTTCATCTTTCAAAAAAAACCTCTAGGGTAGGAGAGATAATGTATAACACAAAATGTTCCCGCTCCTTCTTCGGGACCATGCCAAGTGGGGAAATCCAGAAATTGGGGAACGGAGGACAGCAAAAGTGACCCGCTATATGACCTAGAGATAATTCTTGGGCTATGTATGCCCAAATGGCAAATTCATTAGTTGCAACCGAAGCAAGGTTGTTAGGAACTAAGCAACACTCTCCCAAAAATGGTAGGACAAAAAAAAAATCAGCTAAACCTCTAATGGGTAGCTGCGCCTTCCCCTTGTCGGGATACAAATTTAGCCCCAGGCGCAATGTGCTGAGGCTCACCAGAGTCCTGCACTTTAAGTGCCAACGTCCCAAGCTCCAGCTGCCGAGGGCACACTATGCTTCTTAAAACACTGTGATGCTAGATGAACCCGCTGCAAAATGTGCATTCGTGTCAAAACCACCACGAAGTCGGCCACTTGCAGGATGCTTGTTAAAAGAGAAGCAAACTCCTCCCTTAACAGGCTGCGACGTGGGCCGCTGAACACTGTGACTCTGTGAAAGCATTAAGCTAATCCAGAGGCACACATCTTTTGTCCCCCGTGAAACATTGGGGTGTACCAATAATTGTTGATGAAAGGCTTCATCTTAACTCAGCCAGGCAGATCCGCCAAAATTATGATAGGCTTCCAACATGATATCCAAGTGCTGGAAGAGGCCGCTACATAAACCCGTCTCCTTTTCTCCAGCACTGCTGCGTAGATAGAGAAAGCTTGTTCCCAATTGTGAAACAACTTTAATTTCTTTTATCAGAATCCTAATCTATCTTTTCATCCTTTTTCTCCTGCCCTGCTAACATGTTGGGGGCCTTACTACCTGGCAACAAGGAAAAAATGTATATAGTCTTGCTACCAGATTTTCTCCTTCACTGTGCTACTCAGATGAAACCCAAGGAGTAACATCTGACACACTAACACCTCTTTCAAGAAGTAATCAGAAACACTATCTGCCATATGCTGAAGGCAAATAGACCAGCGGCCGTGGTTCCTCACAGGGCTTCATGCACAGCCCTTTGCACCATATTATACAGACCCCCCCAAGCCATGACGCTATGTACCGGCCCACCCGGGGACTGTAGCCCTGCATTTTAAGTAGGGTGGCTTGCATGGCCTCCACATCAGAGGAATCGCTGGGAGAAGCCCAGGCAGCCCAATACCTCTTTCCCTAGCTACTGGCAGTGGCTCCTGAGGAGTGCAGACACTTGTATCGCTGGGAACCCTCCGGATCCCCCTTACACATGGGGACCCAGTTAACAGTGTTGATTGAATCTGCAAATGTGCTCACCCCTCGGTGTCCCTGGGCTGTCTCAAGTCCCGATCTATGGCTGTATAGCCGCCGGGAATTGCGTCCACCAGCCACAGGGTGGCGCCAGTGAGTGAAGCCGACCGATCAACAGGCCCGGATGCCGGCTGTCTTCCACTCGCTACTCTGCTGTGATTTGGTGTCTTCTTCCTCTTGCTGCGTTGGATAGACACTGGCGGTGAGTAAGTCTCCTGGGTTCTCCTCAGCCTCGATTCCCTGACAGGGCACGCTTCTTCTTCCGGAGATGCCAGAACGGCGGCAGCAGGCTCAGAAGCCGTCCCAGTCACAGGAAATACAGGGAAGGCATTGTCACCAGTAGGGCCCAGCCTGGATAAGCAGGAACGTAGCCAATCAAGGCCCCCATCTTCAGCCACCTTTCTCCTAAACTCGGCCAATAGCTCATCCATTCTCTCCAAGGCCACAGAGGAGCAGTCAGAGAACTGTCTTGCTGTATTTTCTGACAGGAAAGCTGCTCCACCTCCCACTGAGGGGAGCATATATAGTCCCTTGATCCCACACATTCACTGACCAATAGGATCACGACCATCAAAAGCTAACAGGGAGCTAATCACAACTCTCCTGCTCCCTGTTACCACATGAACAGTTACTACAAGAACAGTTCTCCTCAAGAAGATACCACTTGATTACCAAACGAGAGCCTGAAATCATAAAAACACTGACACCAAGTAAACCAACATAAACTAACCATAATCCTATAACTATGACAGGGTCCGTGATCCTATGCGGATCCTTCTGTTAGTTCCTTCAGGATTGTGCCATTATGTGAGAGGTTAATTGACTTCAATCTTAAAGCTCTAAACACATAGACTTATTACTTGAACCAGAAAAACTTCAATCAATAAAAATATGAAACTTTCACAAAGATATAATGAGGTAGAGAATCCTACCACACTCTTAGTAGTTACACATTCAACCTGTCAGGTCCTTTACCCCTCTAACTATCTCTACCTGTCCCTGCACCTTCCTAATTGCTCCCTAACCATCCATGTCTGCTCTAAAAGCGCTCTATAAACAGGGAGAAAAATATCTTATACAGTTAAATACTTTCTCCAGTTGGAGACTGGAAAGACATGCTCTGGGACTGCATTCCTCCTCCTCGAATGGTTTCTGAACGCATAGGAGCAGAAGAGGTGGCAACGTCAAAAATAGGAGGAGATCAAGAGATGGAACGATGACGCCCAGCGGGGCGTGTGGAGACCAAGCCAGGAAGAGAAATGCAGTCCCGCCTTTCCATTCTCCAACTGGAGACAGTATGTAACTATATAAGTTATTCTCCCTCTTTATCAGACGCTTTTAGAGCAGACAGAGATGGTAAGGGAGCAGCTAGGAAAGTGCAGGGACAGGGAGATATAAGTTAGAGGGGTAAAGAGTCCTTACAGGTTCCCTTTAAAATCAAAGCACATATCTACAACATTATAATGCATTTATAACAGAATATTCAAATATTTACAAGTTCTCATTAAAATACTTTAATGAACAACAGTGTAATCTCAGATACAAATACCTTCCCGCTACATGTAAATCAGCAAAAAAATGGGTATAAGCAGTGATGTCACTGCAGGAGGCGGGGCGGTCGGCCACCTGCTCTGACATCACCACTTTCCCCCGCCCTACTCCATGTTAACCAAAGAGCAGGGCGAGTATAAGCGGTGACGTCACCACAGGGGGCGGGCTAAATTGCCATTTCTAAAAAAAACAAAACAAAAAATTTCTGTTATGCTGCAGAAGAGGGAGATAATGATTGGCAGCGGTGGGCAGATTAAACATGCAGGGGGTGTGAATCTGCCCTTCTGCTCCAGCCTCTAGCCACCTCCTTTCTGGCTGCAGGATGTAAGTATTTACTTGAGGTACAGGGGGACTCAATGGCTGGGGGACCCCTTGCCTGGATGCAGCAGACATGCTGCATCCAGTGCTGTAATTATATCACCATGCCTGGTTTGGTGACAGGTCCTCTTTAAGGGAATCATGTTGGGAATTGCTGCTAAAGTTGGAGTAGAGGGAAGTCTGTATCATGGCGTCTGAGAAGATGTCATCTACACTGTGTGCAGAATTATTAGGCAAGTTGTATTGTAGAGGATTATTTTTATTATTGATCAACAACTATGTTCTCAATCAACCCAAAAGACTCAATTATCAAAGCTTAATATTTTTGGAAGTTGGAGTGTTTTTTTTTAGATTTGGCTATCTTAGGAGGATATCTGTTTGTGCAGGTAACTATTACTCTGCAGAATGATTAGGCCACTTAATAAAAACCAAATATATTCCCATCTCACTTGTTTATTTTCACCAGGTAAACCAATATAACTTGCACAAAATTTAGAAATAAACATTTCTGACATGCAAAAATAAAACCCCCCAAAATTAGTGACCAATATAGCCACCTTTCTTTATGATGACACTCAACAGCCTTCCATCCATAGATTCTGTCAGTTGCTTGATCTGTTTACGATAAACATTGCATGCAGCAGCCACCACAGCCTCCCAGACACTATTCTGAGAGGTGTACTGTTTTACCTCCCTGTAGATCTCACATTTTAGGAGGGACCACAGGTCCTCTATGGGGTTCAGATCAGGTGAACAAGGAGGGCCATGTCATTATTTTTTCTTCCTGTCGACCTTTACTGGCCAGCCAGTAGTTGGATGCATGTGATGGAGCATTGTCCTGCATGAAAATCATGTTTTTCTTGTACGATACCGAATTGTTCCTGTACCACTGCTTGAAGAAGTTGTCTTCCAGAAACTGGCAGTAGGTCTGGGAGTTGAGCTGCACTCTATCCTCAACCTGAAAAGGTCCCATAAATTCATCTTTGATAATACCAGCCCATACAAGTACCCCACCTCCACCTTGCCGGCGTCCGAGTCGGAGTGGAGCTCTCTGCCCTTTATCTGATCCAACTTCTGACCCATCCATCTGGCCCATCAAGAGTCACTCTCATTTCATCAGTCCATAAAACCTTAGAAAAATCAGTCTGAAGATATTTCTTGGCCCAGTCTTGACGTTTTATTTTATGTTTCTTGTTCAAAGGTGGTCGTTTTTCAGCCTTCCTTACCTTGGCCATGTCTTTGAGTACAGCACACCTTGTGCTTTTTGATACTTCAGTAATGTTTCAGCTTTGAAATATTGCAAAACTGGTGGCAAATGGCGTCTTGGTAGCTTCACGCTTGATTTTCCTCAATTCATGGGCAGTTATTTTGCGCCTTTTTTGTCCAACATGCTCCTTGTGACCCTGTTGGCTATTTGCCATGAAACACTGGATTATTCAGTGATCACACTTCAAAAGTTTGGCAATTTCAAGACTGCTGCATCCCTCTGCAAGACATCTCACAATTTTGGACTTTTCAGAGCCCGTCAAATCTCTCTTCTGACCCATTTTGTCAAAGAAAAGGCATTTGCCTAATAATTAAGCACACCTTATATAGGGGGTTGCTGTCATTACACTACACCCCTCCGTGTTACAGAGATGCACATCACCTGATTTACTTAATTGGTAGTTGGCTCTCAAGCCTATACAGCTTGAAGTAGGACAACATGTATAAAAAGGATCATGTGATCAAAATACTCATTTGTCTAATAATTCTGCACACAGTGTATAAGCTATCTGAATGTAAATGTTTATTTGTGATACTATGTCTCATCAATACTGAGGTTCCTTTTGTTCTGCTGTCTGATGATAGCGGTAACAACAACTCCCAGCATCTCTTTACCATTGTTATATGTATTCCCTCAGCAGTAGTACATGTCTAAATTCCTATAATCAATGTTTGCATACTTAGCGTTTCACAATGCAGCCTTTTATTTGTTAGAGTATATATTTTATGTTCAGCATGCACCAGTTCACATTTGTTTGTTAGTAAGTGTTTTCATTTTAGAATATGACGCTGTGAGTGACAGCTCAGTTGCCCAATAGATGGCAGAGGCACGTTGGGCTGTGAAGATTGTGAATGACAGCAAATCTGTCCAATCTGAGACTGGAGAGGGCTGTTCTGTTTCTATACAAGTTAAGGATTGCTTTGCTGCCTTGTCACAGGCTGAGGCTGCTGGGCTTCCTCCACGTGTTTTCCTTTAGGGCTTGGACATACTGGTGTGTAACTCGGAGTATAAATTGCATTGCAGTTGCACCAATGTTAGTCAATGTCCGAGAACATATTTCCGTGTGTCGGACGTTATTTTCTCGTCCGATTCACGGATGACGAGTCAGTCGCAATATGCTGCGAGAGTATGCGAGTGTCGGACGAGACTCGCCAATGCAAGTCTATGGGTCCGACAAAAAAGACGTACCACACTCGGACCATACACGGACCATCCGAGTCGGATGCGATTTTTAATTGATACATTATCATTCTGTAGCTTAGACAACTGTAAAAAATCCTCTTGTAAATGCTAATACAGTAAATAGCTGCTGAGTAAAAAAACGGATTGCACTCGGACAACACACGGAAGCCACACTGCCTAAAAGTCGGATGACACTTGTCCGACTCTCGGATCCGTCAATCCGACCGTTTTTGCACTCACAAGTGTGTTTCCAGCCTTAGGCTATGTGCACATCAGTCGTTTCTGCATCTTTGCAGAACGACCGGGAACCGGTGGAGATTAGCAGAAACTGAGTTTTCTGCACTCGCTAGTGTCCCTGGTTTTGTTAGTGTTTTGCTAACGATTTGCGATCGGGTTACTAGCGGTCGTACAGCGTGTTCTTGGCGATTTCCCCGGCGTGTTCCTTAGCGATTTCCAGACTGGTCTTTGCTGCACTTGTTCAGCTGGACCCGCTGGAAAAACGCTAAAAAGAAGTCGCTTGCTCTATCTTTGAGAACCGGTCGGAAACCGGTGAATAAACTGAAATCGTCAAGAAGAAAAATGTTGTAATGTACACAGCGTTTTCTAAACTCCATTGACTAGCATGTTAATCCTACCGGTGGGTAGGATTAACATAAATTAACATAAAACTCAGCGGGAACCGCCGACGGAAACCGGTCAAAACCAGCCCACAAAACGACTGATGTGCACATACCCTTAGGGTGAGTACCTGGCTGATAGTTGTAGCTTTAAACTCTAACTTCATTCCTACTTCATCCTATGATCCAAGTTTCTTGTTATTTCACGATAAACTTGGATGAAGCTACAGAACTTATTGTCTTAGAAAAGTTTTTTGATTCAAGCTTCATTCCTCTGTAGTAAAGTATCTCGTTTGTCATCTGGTTCCGTGTTGTATTAAACCAATGCCTGAAGAATTGCAGTTAACATTAGAATTTTTCACATGTCAGCAAATCTAAAGCTTGGGTATATATCTCAGAATCTAGCGAATGGAGGATTTATGGGCAGTTATAGGCTCATTGCAGCAATGAACAGAGGTATTAAATTTTAGGGTGACAAACCTTGCGGTGACCTGTCCATATCTTGGCCAGTATTATTATTAATTTGTAAGGATTGAGTTTGGTGCTTATGTAGCAACAAAAACTTAACCATGTATACACAGTGCTAGCTATAGGAGTGCAGAGATTATGGCACCAGCCAGTTTTGGAGCCCAACAGAGTCAGAAAGGTAATTTTGTTCTTTTTATTTTTAACTCAATGAAGCTGAGCTATAATGCCAGATATAATCCATGGACAAATATGATGTTGTTCCTGCAAGAAAGCAGTGTCATTATTAGTGTTACTTTACAGTAATTGGCATTTAAATTACTTTAGTAAGTAGGATAGGTTGCTCCACTGTGTCTGACCATGCACTTATGCTTAAAAGATTGTAAACCCTTCAGAATTGCATTAGATTTTCACACAAGTCCTAAGACCCCCTTTACATCATGTTTTTGAGGATCCGTGTGAATCCGTTTTGAAACAGGTAGCAAGGGATCCGTTTTGGCCTCCCATGTATCCCTGTTTGCATGGGTTGGTTTTAATGGCCATCTGTTTGTGTCATTTTTGTCAGAGATCCTTTTGTGGCCACTTTTTTCTGGTCCCCAGAAACAGAGACTGCTCCAGTTTTGGGCTGCCTTCAAAGAAGTGGACACAAACGGACAGAAATGGATCCAACACTGTCCACTTCAAATAAGATGGTGGTCTATGGCGACATATCCCTTAAAAAACGGATCCGTTAAATTGATTTGTTTTGCTACACTGAGCATGCTCAGAAACAAGTTACAGCTCCTTCCAGCCCTATGTCTGGTCTGGATCTCTCTTTCACATTACATTATGTCCTATGGCAGCAGCGATTGCTAATGTTTTTCTATGGACAACACGGATTCTTCAAAAAAAAAAATGGATCTGGGAGCATAAGTGCCATCTGTTTGCACAGATCCATGTCTGTCCTTCAAATTAAATGATCCACACAGACAGGCAAAAAATGTGGTGCAAAGGGGGCCTAAGACAGTAAAGAGAACCTCACAAAAAAAAAAAATAATAATATCTTAGACTTTGTAATGTATTAAATTATGACATTTATTCAATATCACATATCTGCGCTGACCACGTGTCCCAGGTATTGGACTTTAGGTTTCAGCAAGTGACATTTAGATGGTTTGAGCTTCATCCCGTACTTTGCTAAAGCCTCAAATACCTCTGCCAGGTGTTCCAGGTGTTCTTGGTAGGTTTTGGAAAACACAATGACGTCGTCCAGGTATAAGAGCACTGTCTCGAAGTTCCGGTGTCCCAGGCAACATTCCATGATTCTTTGACACATTCCCTATTCATTGCATTACCCGAATGCCATGCTGTTGAATTTGCGTAGTCCCATTGGCGTTGTGAATGCAGTCTTCTCTCGATCTTCTTCTGAAACGGATACCTGCCAATACCCACTAGTGAGATCTAATGTGGAGAAATAATTAGCAGTCTTTAATGCAGCAAGAGACTCCTCTATTCGGGGTAACGGGTAAGCATCTTTGTGAGTGATCTTGTTGACCTCCCTATAATCCATAAGCACCCAGGTTTGGTCAGCAGAAAATAGGAAAAAAAGTTAATATCAAAAGTACTTTGGCGATATAAAGATATAACAAGGCAAAAATGAGCAAATACCCTAAAATAAATAAAAGTAAAATGCAATAGTTCATAAAGTTAAATAGGGTACTTGATGACATTATTTTGCTCAAAAAAATGGGCAAGCTATCCCACCACGACAAGGTTACCCCATTGAGACGGTCCCTACCTAGCAGTATTAAAACCTTACCATATGTCCTGTGACGAATACATGGCAAGTAATGAGTAGGTCTTTCTAATTTTAATGTGTTATTGTATAGTGTTTCATTTTTTTATATCTATTTATCAATAAAATAATTTTGTTTTACCATATTATTGATTTTATTGTTTCTGAATATATTTGGTTGGGGTTATATAGGTAGCCGCTTAGTTACGTCAGAGATAGGAGCACAGTGCCCATAAATGCTCTATTGTGATTTAAGGAACCAGACAGGGAGGTCTGGCTCTGCTGACCTTATTGACTGCAGACGAGAAGACTCACATCAATTTTAGCAATCCATCATAATAATCCATCTTGATAAAAAATATGTCTTATTTTAAAGGAAAATGTCAGGACATCGGTCCTTGAACTATAACTCAAGAGCAGGAGGGTCATGCAGCAAAGTGACTCAAGTTGTTCTACAAGATATTGATTAATTATTATTATTATTATTATTATTATTATTTATTTATATAGCGCCATTGGGTTCCATGGCGCTTTACATGAGGATGAGGGAGACAAGAACAAGTACACTAAATCTAGGCGATCAGGACGTACAGGTACAGGAGGGGCAGGGACCCTGTCCACGAGGGCTCACAGTCTATGAGGGGTTGGTTAGGATACAGTAGGATGGGGGAATGTCAGGTATGGGGCGTTCGCCTGGGTCTCATGGCAGGTTGTAGGCTTGACGGAACAGGTGAGTCTTCAGGTGACACTTGAAGTTACTCAGGGTAGGAGAGTGTCTGACGTGTTCGGGCAGGGAGTTCCAGAGTAAGGCAGATGCCCGGGAGAAGTCCTGGACTCGGTTGTGTGAAGAGGTGATGAGGGGGGAGCAGAGGAGGAGTTCTTGGGAGGAGCGGAGGTTGCGTGAGGGTAGGTATCGGGAGACCAGGTCGGAGATGTATGGTGGGGCCAGGTTGTGTATGGCTTTGTACGTCATGGTTAGTGTTTTGAATTGGGATCTCTTGGAGACGGGGAGCCAGTGAAGGGCTTGGCAGAGGGGGGAGACAGGGGAGTAGCGGGAGGACATATAGATGAGTCGGGCAGCGGAGTTGAGGATAGACTGGAGAGGTAATTAAGAATAAAGTTAAAGTTTTGCAACAGCCAAGTCAATGCCCTGACCTTATACTATAGAAATGTTGTGGAAGAACCTAAAGTGAGCAGTTAATAGTACAACAACCAGGATAACAGAGTTAAAATAGTTTTGCAGGGAGCAATTGGCTTAAAGGAGTTATCTGGGATTTATATAAAAAAAGATCTAAGCACTTCAGGCAGGTAGCTGCCCTCTACCTGCTTGTTGTGCCCAGCATCGTTCACCGCCGGTCACTGCCGACACGGAGGGGTCTGAGACTGCTCATGTCAAAAATTTTGCAGCTTCCGCTGTCTTCACATCAACAGACGAGTGGCTTCTCCACTCTATAGATAGGTATCAGAGGTAACATCACGCTGATTGACAGTCGGCCTCTTTAATCAGGTAGCTGGGAATTAGCTGTCAATCAGCATAACGTCGGCAGTACCGCCCCTTCGACTGAGCAGAGCAGAAAAGCCGCTTTGCTCTGTTTATACAGCCATATTGTCCCTGGCTGGAGCGGTCTGTGTCTGCTCTGTACCGGGGGTGAAGGGAGGTGACTGGCGCTGTGCACAACAGGCAGGTAGGTGGCAGCTATCTGCATGTTAGTTCTTGGGTACATTTTTTTTTTTATAAATCCCGGATAACACCTTTAAATTCCTCTAATCTAATACACAGAACTAATTAACAATTATTGGAAACATTTAGATGCAGTTATTACGGTATAAGGAGGTCACACAGATACTGAAAGCAAGGTTTCACATACTTTTGCTCATGGATGTTTGATATTGAATCAAGTTCCTGATTTAAATAATTACAAATATGTAAATTTAGTGATTTGTTTGACTTTTTCTCTGTATCTACTTTTAGACAGGAAAGGGCCTCAATGCAAGAACAATATATGCATCCTTGGTAGCCCTAGAATTCATCATAATACCCAATCAGAGGTAGAAATGGATCCCATTACCTCTTGGACCCCTGTGTAGCTGCGCTGGTTGCACAACGTAAGGCATCTCTTCAGACTGCAATGCTTTGATATTGCAGCACAAGGTATAAGTCATCAGAAAATCACAAGTTTAAGTTCACTAAAGTTCATCTTTCCTGAGATTAGGAAAAAACACCTGATCTTTTTATGTGAGTTTGTTTAAAGGAAAGCTATTTTACAGTAAAGGGGACTTGTTTTGTGCTACGTTCACTAAGGGTAGTAAATAATAAAGTAAAAAAATGTTTTAAATGTTTGTAAAAAATATAAAAAATGTTCACAATTAAAATAAATGTACAAAAATAAACATACAATAAACACATTTGCTAAAAGTCAGACCTATCTAAACATCTTAAATGCATTTTTCAGTAAGCTCACCTCACTAAAAAATACAGCAAAAAGCGATGAAAATGTCACATGCACCCAAAAATTGTGTAAATGAAAATATCAGCTCACCATGCAAAAATAAAACCTTCAGGCAGCTCCATCTACTAAAATATAAAAACATTATGCGTCTCAAAAATGGAGACACAAAATTATTTTTGAACAAACTTTTTAATTTTATCACCACTTAAAATAATAACAATCAATAATAAATATCAAAATGTGTTTTTATTAAATTGAGTCATGACATTAACCCTATCAGAAGCCATGACCATATGAAGTTGCTGATGGAACTCCCTCACCAAGTGAACCTCATGATGATCCTGTGAATCATCCCTGAAGTTATCTTCAGGACCAATTTTTCCAGTTAACTAAATACTGTAAATGGCACCTGACAAGTCTGATCCCGAGAATTCCCTCAATAATATCTTGAGGACTAGTAGTCTTCTCAATTTTCAAAAAGAAAAGAGTGGAAGGAATAATTGATAATTCAGGCAATGGAAAGTTGTAATTTACCTGTCATAAGATTAAAAACTTTAATCTATTTACATATTTGTGAAGTCCTGTACTTCATCCCCTTCTGTTCGGGTGTACTCCTATCAGTGCGCATGCGCAGGTCCAGAGTCAGGGATAGTTGAGTTGCGCTACCAGTTCTTCACACGGGAACCATGTTTGTACACCTGGGTATGCAAAGTTGGCAGCGGTGTGACAAGCTCATGCCGCCGCCATCTTTGTACCCAACAGGGGGGAGAGAGATGGCACAGAGTGAAGAGAGCAAACAAGGGGGGCACAGAGAGCGCACAAGGGGGCACAGAGGTTGCACAGGGGTCACAGAGGTTGCACAGGGGGCACAGAGGTTGCACAGGGGGCACAGAGTGCACAAGAGGGCACAGAGAGCACACGGGGGAACAGAGAGTGCACAGGGGGACACAGAGAGCACACACAGGGAAGCACAGAGAGAGCATACAGGGAGGCACAGAGAGAGCACACGGGGTGAACAGAGAAAGCACACAGGGGTGCAGAGAGTGATGGGTGTGCAAATATAGCACCCACTGGTGGTACTGACACATTTCGCAGTACCACCAGCAATGTAGCCACCACCACCCATAACCACAGCCCGCACCACTGACACATTACCGCCTGAGTAAGTGCGCATGCGTATACCCGGCCGGCATGTGAATTTACTCAGGTGGCCACCATCTTTAGACACTTTGATATACAAAGTTGGTAGCAGCGTGATCTGGTGCACACATGCACACTTATTCACGTTGCTGTCATCTTTGGACATCACAGGGGGGAGAAAGCACAGGGTAGCAAGCACACCAGGTGGACCATGAAAGTGCACGGGGGAAGAGAGAGCTCACAGGGGGGGACAGAGTGATGAGTGTGCAAATATGGCACCCACCACCACCTGAAACTGCTACATGCACCACTGACACATCACCGCCTAAGTAAATGTGCATGCTTATACCTGGCACACATGCGCACTAACTCCGGTGGCCACCATCTTTGAACACCTTGGTATACAAAAATGGTGACATGACCTGGTGCATGCATGCACACTTATTCACGCCGCCATCTTTGGAGACCACAGGGGGAGAGAGCATAAGGGGGAGAGACAAAGCACAGGGGGCAAGTGCACAGGGGCAGAGAGAGCATTGGGCGGCAGAGAAAGTACAAAGGGGCAGAGAGAGGGCACAGGTGGCAGAGAGAGTGCACAGGGGGTCAGAGACAGTACTCAGGGCGTCACAGACAGCTCACTTGGGGAGGGGCAAGCACATAGGGGGACAGAGAGAGTCCAGAGGGGGCAAAGAGAGAGTGCACAAGGGAAGGGTGAGCGCACAGGGGGAGAGAGAGCACACAGTGGAGAAATAGGTCAGAAGGGAGAAGGGAGCACAGGGTGGAGATAGTCTCATACAGGGGGGGAGAGTGCACAGGTAAGTGAGAGAGTGCACAGGGGGAGACAGATCAAAGGAAAGAGCACAGAGAGAAGAGGATAGCACAGGGTGAAGAGAGAGCAAACAGGGGAAAGAGTACACAGGGGGGAGAGACATTTACTGTACCCAGCACCACAGAGACTGACACCAATGTGACATCACCACCCTCCCGATGCAAAAGCATCAGGCCCACATCTAGTAATTCTAAAAGGACTTAAAAATATAGCACCAAACTTCCTAGATGTGACTTCTAAGTGTACATTTTTAAGGACAACCACACAGAATTCCCCACCCCAAAGTCAGCAACCTTCCTAGTTTACAAGGTAGCACCTCTTTAGGCCCAGTCACCAGCTACCAAGAGACTATTTTCGACCTTCTTCCAGACCTTAATTAGTCAGGAAAAAGATCTCTCCTCCTTTCGCATGGAGGATTGTAACCCTGAAAAGTTCCCAAACACTGGATGAAAACCCCCACTGCAAAAAAAGGCGAGATCACCATAGCTGTGGAGGTATGGTTATAAAGAGTAAATTGGGCAATGTGCAGAAATTCCACCCAGTCCTCCTGAATGGAAAAAAAAACATCTCAAGAACTGATCTACCTCTTGCTTTATCCTTTCTGTTTGTTCACAGTCTCAGGATGATAACCTGAGGAAAAGGATAGCTTTATACTCAGTCTGGAGCGAAAACTATGCCAAACGTCAGCCAGAATTTTAACCCCTCCTTCAGAAATAATGTTTTTGGGAACACTGTGTAATTTAGTTAAGAAAAATGAAAAAAAGTTACTAAATTCTTAGGCTGGCTTCACATCACGGTACAATCAGGTCCGGGGCTGTCCAGGGTGAACCTGACAGCCCCGGACCTGATTTTACTGTAATGCAGCCCTATGGGGCCGGATGGAGCCAGATGGCAGCTATCTGCCATCCGGTTTACATTATGTCCAGGAAGATCCAGGACAATTCAGATTTTTCTCGCAGACACAAAAACGTTTGTGTCTGGGGCGAAAAATCTGTGGGAGGATAAGTGAACCGGACACCGGCGGCTGCAGTTTAGCGTGAGCTACACTGAACTACAGCACCAGGGAGATGTCCCCTGTGAAGTTGTTCAGCACCATTTCAGCAGGGGACAGCTACCTCAGCTGCACTCTGCAAACTCCGGCTACAAACAGGACCATAGGGCATATTTGCCCTCCGGTTCTGTTTGCAAATTGGGTCCGGGGCTGTCAGGTTCACCCCGGACAGCTCCGGACCTGATTGTACCATGATGTGAAGCCAGCCTTGGCCGTTGGTATTTTTTGAACTGAACAAAATGAACCCTCTTGCAAAAATAGAATCCCACCACCCACACAACTGTATTACTGCCAGACACAGCCTGACAGCTCTGGACAGAACAGAACCAGAGGGTTAATATGCCCTCCGATCCTGTTTTCTGCTGGAATCATCAGTGCCCACTGCTGCCGCTGTCCAAGTCCTGAAATTTCAAAATCGCGGCTAGCAGGAAGGTAGCCATGTTTCTGAAATTTCAGCTGGGAGCTCTCTAGGTGCTGAAGTTCAGCGCCGGCCGCCACTGAACTTCAGCATCCGACGTCCGGCAACCGTATCCGATTTCCGCCTATAGCCTCCCATGTCAGGGGGCGCCGGGAAGATCCGGGAGGATCTGATTTTGTCAGATTTTAGCCCCTGACACAAAAACGCTGCAAGCTGTGAATTTGTGTCCGGGACAAAAATCGAATGCAGCCTGATGCTGCCGAACAGGGACAAAACCGGATGTCAAATCACTTCTATTCGTCCCCATCTGACACCATAGGCAAGCATTAGGGCAAAATCAGGACCGGGGCTGTCAGATTCACCCTGGACATCCCTGGAACTGATTGTACCATGATGTGAAGCCAGCCTTAGGCTGCTTTCACACTGCAGATTTTTCACTGATCAGTGTTCATCAGATTTGTGAGCCAAAACCAGGAGTGACTCCAAAACTCAGAACAGGTGTCAATCTTTCAATTATAGTTTTTCTCTGAAAGTTCCTCTTCTGGTTCCTCTCCGGGTTTTGGCACACAAATCTGATGGACACTGATCAGTGAAAAAACTGCAGTGTGAAAGCAGCCTTAGCCGTTGGTATTTTTTGACGTGAACAAAACAAACCATCTTGCAAAAATGGAAACCCACCACCCACACAACTGTATTACTGCCAGAGCTAGGCAAATCAGTGGCAAAATACATGAACAAATGAGTCAAGGGTTTTGATGGAACTTTATTAAGTAAGAGATAACCTGCTGGGGCCTGACAAAAGAATTTAGCTCAGGCATAGACTCTGAAAGTATGGACATTTACCTTAATATCCTTATGAGCATTCTACCACCAAAAAAACCTGAAAAGAGATGTCCAAGGTCTGAAGAATATGGATGCCCAAGTAAGACAGAATTATGTACTTCATTAAGAAGATCTGTGCATAAGGAGAGTGGAACATAATGCTAGTTTGTAAGTACCGTATTGTTCGCTTTTTAAGACGCAGCTGATTAAAAGATGCACCCACAAATTTTAGGAATGAAAAAAATGTTTTAATGTTAGATAGGGTCCATTTTATAATGCCAGTGTCCATCTTACAATCAGTATATATGTCAATTATCCTTGTATATATATATTCCCCATCCTGGTATATATATCCCCCATGCTGGATATGGCTCCCTGTGAGGGTACATAGCCCGCAGTGACGGTACATAGCTCCTTGTGATGATATATAGCCCCCTGTGATGGTACAAAGCCCCAGTGATGGTACATAGCCCCCATTGACAGTACATAGCCCCCTGTGATGGTATATATTCCCCTTCACACTTCGCAGATGGAGTAGCATCAGATCCAGAAAAAGTAACAGCAATCCAGGACTGGCAAAGACCAACCAGTGTTACCGAGGTACGTCAGTTCTTAGGTTTGGTTGGGTACTATAGAAGATTCATTAAGGGCTACACAAAGATAGCAGCACCTTTACAAGATCTTCTGGTAGGCCAATCTAAGAAGAGAAGATCTTCAGAGCCACCATTGGAATGGGGAGAAGAACAAAAAAACTCCTTCCAACAGATGAAGCAGGCTCTGACCGGTGAGGAAATCCTGGCTTACCCCAATTATAATCTACCATTCATCCTTTACACCAATGCAAGTAATGTAGGCCTGGGAGCAGTCCTTTCCCAGATTCAAGATGGTAGAGAGCGAGTAATTGCCTACGCACAGCAAAAACTTCGACCCACCGAGAGGAACCCGGAAAACTACAGTTCCTTTAAGTTGGAGTTCCTGGCATTGGTCTGGGCTATAACAGAAAGATTCAAGCATTACATAGCAGCATCGAAGTTCATTATCTTCACGGATAATAACCCATTAACACACCTGGATACTGCGAAGCTTGGTGCACTGGATGGCACGACTATCGAACTAAGACTTTACTATCAAATATCGAGCAGGCCGCAACAACGCAAATGCTGATGCTCTCTTCAGAAACCCTCATATACATCTACATGGAATTGAAGAAGAAGAGGATGACTTTTAGGAAATAGAACTCCCAGTTTTCCATAAAAGTAGAAAATGGAAAATGGCTGAAGATCTCATCTACCAGAAACGTCAGACTGTTGAACTAAACCTGTTGCCTCACTGTGGATGGAAGGAGACTCAAGACAGTGATCCGGCAGTGAGTCTTTACCATGATGGATGGAGAAAACTTTGGATGGAGAAAACTGGAAATACTGTTATATGAAAGATTCTATTGGATCAGCATGAAGTCTTCCATAGAAAGATTGTGTAAAAATTGTGGACCATGCTCATTAAGAAGAAGAGACCATAACAGCCAGAAAGCACCACTCAACCCTATCATCACCAAACAACCATTAGAACTGGTAACCTTAGATCATGTCAAACTCGCACCCAGCAAATCAGGCTACACCTATGCTCTTACCATGGTAGGCTACTATTCCAGATTCCTTGTGGTAGCTCCGGTAAAAGACTTAACAGCTGAGACAGCAGCAAGAACATTTCAAGCTTATTTCTGCAGACTCCATGGTTATCCAGACCAGGTATTGACAGACCAAGGACCTGCCTTTGAAGCTGAAATATTTCAAGAGTTCTATCACCTACATGGATGCAAGAAAAATCGCACTACGTCTTACCATCCTCAAACTAATGGAATGTGCGAAAAGATGAATCACGTGGTAATTGAAATGCTGAAAACTCTGCCTTTAGAAGAACGAAACCAGTGACCAGAGAAATTGCCAGATCTATTTGACATCTACAACAACATCCCAGTAAGTTCAACAAATTAAAATGCGCGCCTCCCCGCTCTGTGCTGTCTCGGCCTGGGCTGCAGTGTGCGGCTGGGTGACGCGAATCGCGTCATTTCCGGCGCCGGGTGACGTAGTACACCCGCGCCGCTCTGTTAGCTTCAAAACGCGCACTCCGTATGCGCATGCGCAGTGCGGGACTTAAAGCCAACAGCGGCGCGGGTGTACTACGTCACCCGGTGCCGGAAATTACGCGATTCGCGTTCACCCAGCCGCACACTGCAGCCCAGGCCGAGACAGCACAGAGCGGGGAGGCGCGCATTTTAATCTGATTACAAGATCACGCCTGTGGAGGCGTGATATCATGAAGGGGGACAGCCTGCCAGAGTGACTATGAATACCATAGTCACTCATTATCATCCATAATGAGGTACTGTAATAATATTTTTCTTCAATTTCACTTGGTGCTTTTAGGAGCTAAAAGGAGTGTAGGGTAAGTGTTACTATGCTGTAGGGACAGCTTTTAATAGGTTTAGAGGTGTTTTGGGGGTGACAGGATCCCTTTAACACCAGGTGAATTGGTTTTGAAAAGGAAAAGAAGACTGCACAAACTACATGATCAATGGGAAAAAGAACCATACACTGTGTTACCATCTCAATTTGATAACCAGAAAACCTGTTTAATCAGCAAAGATCATGGTGAAACGATTGCAAGAGTGTCCAGAGATCATTTGAAGAAGTGCCCTCAACAGCTTCAACAGGAAGAAAATGTACCTTGTCCAGAGCCAGAAGAGAAATAGAAGCCAAAGACAGTCCAGACAATCATTGGAGAATTACCAGCGGATTTGCCTCAAATAGAAGGTACATATCTAATCCCAACTTTAATGTTTCCATCAGCAGTAGAAGTGCCAAGATTACAAGAACCACCCGTTGTACCGGAACCAGAGAATCCTGCAATCGTTGTACCTGCCATTCCTTCTGTGAGATCAGGTAGTCGCAGACTGCTAACCAGTTTACCAGTTACACATAGACCCACTCTCACCAATCCTACACCAGAAATACATTGGTCAACACGTGTCAATCTAGGACACCCACCACTCAGGTATAGAGAGTAAGTTATAATCTGTGAGAAAATGTAAATATGTTCAAATTGTAAATATGTTATTAATACTAATACACAGAAAAGGGTGAAGAGTAGGCAAAAACAACCAGACCAGGTACACAACACCAGTAAGAGGGGTGAGAGGAGTTGGTGTCAGAAGCTGTCTAGGAAGAGCAAAATCTTGGCCAATAGGTAACCCCAGGACCAGGAGGCCTACAGCTCTTATGACGAAGTAGAGGCTCCTGCAGTACCTAGGACTCCTACGCCGAGGTACCCGTAGTGTTTGTTGTTGTGTTTTTAAACTTTAAGCCTACAGAGACTTGACCTGTTGGACTTTGGAATGTTTCCCTTTTTCTTTCTTTCAAAAATGGACCATAGCCACAAGACTGGTAGTGGCAAACCACCCTCTTAAACACCCCTTAAAGGCTGCTTTCACACTGCAGATTTTTCACTGATCAGTGTTCATCAGATTTGTGAGCCAAAACCAGGAGTGACTCCAAAACTCAGAACAGGTGTCAATCTTTCAATTATAGTTTTTCTCTGAAAGTTCCTCTTCTGGTTCCTCTCCGGGTTTTGGCACACAAATCTGATGGACACTGATCAGTGAAAAAACTGCAGTGTGAAAGCAGCCAAACAGCCTGCAGCGGATGGACTAGCACTGTATGGACTGGTTACCTGTTTTCCCATTTTAACCTGGTTTTTGTAAATTTTTCATTTTAAGACTCTGTACAATTATCAAATGTAAATAGTTATGTTGTGTTATGGAAAAATGTTTCAGTCCCGGAGGACTGTATTTAACTAGAGGGGAATGTGGCACCCTGCGGGGGATTGCCACAGGATCCACCGATGCAAGGAGGGAATTACACGTGGAAGACAAAGACAGCGCACACAGGGAAGACAGAGACAGTGCACACGGGGAAGACAAAATCAGCGTACACAGGGGTTAAGGCACACACGGGGGAGACAGCGCACATGTGGGAGACAGAGACACCGCACACGGGGGAGACATAGGACGGCACAGAGAGAAGCAAGTGCACAAAGGGAGACAGGCACAGAGATGAGAGACAGCACACAGACACCACCCTACCGATGCGATAGCATTGAGTCCACATCTAGTATTTGTATAAAATGTCAAGTAAAAGGAACTTGCCTCTAATACTTGTATTAGCAGCTTTGACAGTTGCAATAATCACTAATGTACAGTAGAATATGAGCAGTTGTCATTTGGGAATGAGCTACTGGATATGTGTGACCACCACCATTGGATACATTTGGTGGGCATTCTGAGAAGGAGTGAAAAGAACACTAGGCTGATCCCAACTCATGTGTAACACTACATTATCCCAGTTGCCCAGAATTAACTCTTATACTAAACAGGTCAAACATTTAGTTCTTTTTTCAAAATTATTGATTGCAATACAGTATATTGTTTCTTGTAGATTACAGATACTTAGTTATTCAGGATCTGTTCCCCAGAAAAAGATTTTTCTTCCATTACAAGGTGAAAAAATAAAATGCCCAATTATAGATTTACATATTGTAAACAAACCAGAAATGTTTCTCAAATGTTGCAGTACAATTAAGAATAAATCGGCTTAGTATAAAAGAGGATTATCCACCTTAAAGATTACTTGGTTTCTTCTGATTCCCCAACATCACTGCAGGCTACTTGCATTTACAATCACTATTTTTCTCTGAGTTCTGCTGACATTTTAGATTAATTAAGTTCACCCTATGGAGAGACACACATCCTGCAAGACCCTGGCGTGTAGCTGCTCTAGACGTCAGATGGACTGTAATGTGCCCCGTGTATTCCCTAGTACATGCATTAGAGGTTATCATTAATTGTTAGAATTGCATATACAATATGCAAAGTGACAGCATAATGACACTCAGATAGAATGTGACTCTGCAAAAAAAGATCTGCACACAATTGACCCACTGTAAGGGAGCAATTGGCACATATTTACTTCAAAATAAATAATTTGTGATTATAATCCCTCAGTTATCTAGATATATAAAGTTTTACCATTCCTTCCAGCTTTTTTTTGAATTGTTTGATGGCAGCTGGGTAGGAGGAATTTCATTGTGGGAAAGAGATTTGGACAACTTTCACCAATTAACTGCTCAATCAGGCTGCATGAATCTTTGATTGGAAATTGAAACCCAGGTTTTTAATGACGATTCAGTGCATTGAATGCATGTGCTAACAATCTCAAAGACTGTGCAAAATAACTATAATTTATAAGGGCAACTAAAGAGTTTGAAAAGTTTTCTTTTGAGAAAACAAGAAGTATTTTATCGTGGTTGATCCTTTTGTATTGCTAGTCATTCATGGTCCTATGGCAATAACATTGGACCACCAGTTTTCCTTAAAGGCAACCTGACCCCTCCAAATCACCCCCACCCTATTAATACCTGTCCCTGCACCCTAAGATATCAGTATTAGTGCTCCTTTTCTATAAAAAAAAAAGCGCTCTGTAACATTGGAATAATCAACAATATACACTTACAAATCTGAGACTTCTTGGCTCTGAATAAGTCTCACAGGGCGTCCCCTGTGAGACCCTAAGCTCTCCCTAGGTGCTCATTTTCACGCCCCGAATGATCCACCCTCTCTCTGTGCAGCTTCTGCTGTGATGTGGAGCTGAAGGCAGGACTAATGATTTGCATTTTGTAAGTGATAGAGAGGGGGGAAGGCAAAGCCTGCACAAGCAGAGCAAACAGACAGAGAGAGGGTGGATCCTGGAGCCTGCAAAACAACACCCCTAAGGGCTAAAGAATATAGCCCCTGCTATTTATAATCACTAATGAGTATTAAAACGTTTTTATTTACTTTCACAGGATGCTCTTAGGAGACAAAAGGAGTGTGAGATTAGTGATACGATGCTGCAGAGACATGTTTTGGTAGTTTAGGAGGCGTTCTGGAGGTGACAGGATCCCTTTAAGTTGACAGTACAGGCAAATAATACATCAGAGCTGTAAACAAAACAGTAAGAGGTCCAACTTCAATGTTTTAGCTTTGTGGAAGTGTGGAAAATCCTTGAAAAAAACAAAACTGGAAAGTGCAGATTACTCCTTTGTTCTTCTGTTAACCAGCCCTGATTACTTTTTGCCTTAAATGGTTATTGCTAAATTCCTCAATGGGTAAAGTTGCAAAGTGTTTGTAAATACAAGGAACTTTGCAATTGATTTCATGTAAAATATCAACTCTGTTCGGAAGGACAGAGATTTTTAATTTTATTGTTTGCTGCTTATTGTCTAAGTTAGACCATTGACTTCAATGGTAGATGATCTCTCAGTCAAAGAATGAAGTCCTTTGCGAGTTATTTCCAACAGAGACTATAAGCACTGCTCTACGTTTCGCCATATGACTGCATTCATCCAGAGTCGCAAAGGAAAAAAGAGAAGCCTCTGCTTGCTCAACCAGCAACACAACAATGTGAGTTTTCCAAACGTTCTGTTAGGTAATGATTCCAGCAAACATGAAGTTGGAATGTAGCTGAGAGAATCAATCTTAGCCATGAGATAAATCTTTTAATACAGTGGCTACAGAAAGTATTTAACCCCTTCCAGACACTTGGCCCACCCCCTGGGCCATGGAATGATCGGGCTCCTGCAGGTCGAGTGAGGGTGTCACTGACCTGTCACTCGGCCTGCAGGTACATGGGGAGTTGTACAACACCCCAGAGGGGGTCGATTTGCCCCCACCCCCACCCCCCCGGCTACAGGCGCGGTGATTGGCACTCAAAAGTGAAAGTGAAAATCACCGCGCCTGTAATGCTTCCCTGTCTGCCGCTGCTATCCCTACCCTCCAATCTTCTCCCTTGTCATCCTCTAACTGTCCCCCTGCCCCCCACCTCTCTTTCCTGCCCTCTCTTCATCTTTCTTACCCCCCCCGCTTCCTTTTCCTGCCGCCTGCTTCCTGTCCCTGCCGCCCGCTTCCTCTTCCTGCCGCCCGCCTCCTCCTGCCTGCTCCCGCTTCCTCCTGCCTGCCCCCGCTTCCTCCTAAGTGCCCCCCTACTTCTCCTGTCACCCCCCCTCTTCCCCCTTCCTGCCCCCCCGATCACCGGAGCGGCGATCGCCTCTCCCACTCACCCCTCCGGCGGCCGCTCTGTCTCCACTGCGTCCCGCTCCTCCTCCTCTTCACCGCCTCCGGATCTGACAGCTCTGTGCTGGAGCTGCCAGATCACTTTCTACAGCTAGATCCTGAGGATCTAGCTGCAGGAAGTGATCTGACAGCTCCAGCACAGTGATCCACAGTGACCATTATGTGATCACTGTGGATCACTGTGCTGGATCTGTCAGATCACTTTCTACAGCTGGATCCTGAGGATCTAGCTGCAGGAAATGATCTGACAGCTCCAGGACAGTGATCCACAGTGACCATTATGTGATCACTGTGCTGGAGCTGTCAGATCACTTTCTGCAGCTGGATCCTGGGGATCGAGCTGCAGAAAGCAATCTGACAGCCCAGGCGCAGTGATGCACATAGTGGGTCACTGCGCCCGGGGTGTCATATCAATTTCTGCAGCTCGATCACCATGCTGGCGGATTGGGCTCCAGAGTAGCGATCTGAAAGCAAAGGCGATCGAGCGGTGTGGGATCTTCGTTGTGGACTACGTCGGAGACAGTCGAACGTCGTGGGACCTTCATTATGGACTACGTCGGAGCGATCGGGCGTCGTGGGACCTTCGTTGTGGACTACGTCAGATCTTTTTATAATAAAGATGGAGTCCGAATTGTGTTTTTTTTCAAATAAAAAGATTTTTCTCTGTGGGTGTTTATTGACTATTTACCGTACTAGAGATTCCTAATGGCAGGTCTAACATTGGCCCTATATTATGAATCTCGGGCTTAGTGCCAGCTGCCAATAAAAAGCTGGCATTAACCCCTTTATTATCCAGTTAGCCACTGGCACCAGGGCAACTGGAAGAGCGTGGGTACAGCGCCAGAAAATGGTGCTTCAATGAATGCGCCATTTTCTGGGGTGGCTGCGGGCTGCAATTCGCACCAGGGGGGGCCCAGAACGCTTGGGCCTCTCTATGCTGAGGATTCCATCCCCCAGCTGCCTAGTTGTACCTGGCTGGACCAAAAATATGGCGGAGCCCCACGTAATTTTTTTTCTAGAATTAGTTCTAGAAATTAAAAAAAAAAAAGGGCTTCGCTGTATTTTTGGTTCCAGCCAGGTATGACAAGGCAGCTGGGGGCTGGTGGCAGTCCGTAGCTGCCAAGTTGTACCTGGCTGGACCAAAAATATGGCGGAGCCCTATGTCATTTTTTTTCTAGAAATAATTCTAGAAATAAAAAAAAAATAGGCTTCGCTGTATTTTTGGTTCCAGCCAGGTACAATGAGGCAGCTGGGGGCTGGTGGCAGTCCGTAGCTGCCAAGTTGTACCTGGCTGGACCAAAAATATGGCAGAGCACCATGTCATTTTTTTTTTTTTAAATTCTACAAATAAAATGACATGGAGCTTTGCCGTATTTTTGGTTGCCAGCCAGGTACAACTTGGCAGGTAGGGGGCTGGAATCCTCAGCATGGAGAGACCCAAATGTATTGGGTCCCCTATGCTGCGAATTGTAACTACTAGACTAGTATGTTTTTTCACAAAAAGTTTCTTTATTCATTTATACGTCTCAATTTGTGAAGCACATGGGGGTTCAAAGTGCTCACTGTGCATCTAGATATGTTCCCTGGGGGGTCTAGTTTCCAAAATGGGGTCACTTGTGGGGGATCTCAAATGTTTAGGCACACAGGGGCTCTCCATACATGACATGGTGTCCGCTAACAATTCCAATTGTTGGCAAACACCAGGTTGCGTATGGAGAGCCCCTGTGTGCCTAAACATTGGAGCTCCCCCACAAGTGACCCCATTTTGGAAACTAGACCCCCCAAGGAACCTATCTAAATGCATAGTGAGCACATTGAATCCCCAGGTGCTTCACAAACTGAGCCATAATAAGGTAAAAATACTTTTTTTTCACACAAATTTTCTTTTTTAATTTGTACGGATCAATTTGTGAAGCACCTGGGGGTTCAAAGTGCTAACTATGCATCTAGATATGTTCCCTGGGGGGTCTAGTTTCGAAAATGGGGTCACTTGTGGGGGAGCTCAAATGTTTAGGCACACAGGGGCTCTCCATACGCGACCTGGTGTCCGCTAACAATTCCAATTGTTGGCAAACACCAGGTTGTGTATGGAGAGCCCCTGTGTGCCTAAACATTGGAGCTCCCCCACAAGTGACCCCATTTTGGAAACTAGACCCCCCAAGGAACCTATCGAGATGCATAGTGAGCACTTTGAATCCCCAGGTGCTTCACAAACTGTTCCGTAATAAGGTAAAAATACTTTTTTTTCACACAAATTTTCTTTTTTAATTTGTACGGATCAATTTGTGAAGCACCTGGGGGTTCAAAGGGCTCACTATGCATCTAGATATGTTCCCTGGGGGGTCTAGTTTCCAAAATGGGGTCACTTGTGGGGGAGCCCCAATGTTTAGGCACACAGGAGCTCTCCAAATGCGACATGGTGTCCGCTAACAATTTGAGCTGATTTTTCATTCAAATTGTTAGCGGACACCATGTCGCGTTTGGTGAGCCCCTGTGTGCCTAAACTTTGGAGCTCCCCCACAAGTGACCCCATTTTGGAAACTAGACCCCCCCAGGGAACTTATCTAGATGGGTGGTGAGCATATTGAACCCCCAGGTTCTTCACAAATTAATTCATGACAATGAAAAAAACATTTTTGTGGAAAAAAGATTACTTTTTAATTTTTACGGATCAATTTGTGAAGCACCTGCGGGTTCAAAGTGCTCACAATGCATCTAGATATGTTCCCTGGGGGGTCTAGTTTCCAAAATGGGGTCACTTGTGGTGGAGCCCCAATGTTTAGGCACACAGGGGCTCTCCAAATGCGATATGGTGTCCGCTAACAATTTGAGGTGATTTTCCATTCAAATTGTTAGCGGACACCATGTCGCGTTTGGAGAGCCCCTGTGTGCCTAAACTTTGGAGCTCCCCCACAAGTGACCCCATTTTTTAAACTAGACCCCCCAGGGAACTTATCTAGATGGGTGGTGAGCATATTGATCCCCCACATGCTTTACAAATTGATCTGTGAATATGGAAAAAGTACTTTTTTTTTCACAAAAATGTTCTTTTAGCCTCAATTCTTTCATTTTCACATTGGTAACAGGATAAAATTCATCCTAAAATTTGTTGGGCAATTTCTCCTGAGTACACCGATACCTCATATGTGGTCATAAACCACTGTTTTGACGCGCGGCAGGGCTCAGAAGTGAAGGAGCGTCATTTCACTTTTTGAATGGAAAATTAGCTCCAAAAGTCAAATTGCTCTCTTTCCCTTCAGAGCCCTGCCGTGCGCCCAAACGGTGGTTTATGATCACATATGTGGTATCGATATACTCAGGAGAAATTGCCCAACAAATTTTAGGATCCATTTTATCTTGTTGCCCATGTGAAAATGAAAAAATTGAGGATACAAGAACATTTTTGTTTGAAAAATTAAAATATCCATTTTTTTGTTTCCAATTTGCTTAGTTCCTGTGAAGCACCTGAAGGGTTAATAATCTTCTTGAATGTAGTTTTGAGTAGCTTGAGGGGTGCAGTTTTTGGAATGGTGTCACTTTTGGGTGTTTTCTGTCATGTAAACCCCTCAAAGGGACTTCAAATAGGATGTGGTCACTAAAAAAAATGGTTTTGTAAATTTTGGTGGAAAAATGAAAAATTGCTCATGAACTTTGAACCCTTATAACTTCCTAACAAAATTTTTTTTTTTTCCAAAATTGTGCTGATGTAAAGTAGACATGTGGGAAATATTATTTCATAACTATTTTGTGTCACATAACTCTCTGGTTTACCAGAAGAAAAATTCAAAATTTGAAAATTGCAAAATTTTCAAAATTTTTGCCATATTTTAGATTTTTTCACAAATAAACGCAAAAATTATCGACCTAAATTTAATACTAACTTGAAGCCCAATATGTCACGAAAAAACAATCTTAGAATCGCTAGGATCCATTGAAGCGTTCCCGAGTTATAACCTCATAAAGGGACACTAGTCAGAATTGCAAAAATGGCAAGGTCATGAAGGGGTTAAATTTTTCACTTTCTTTCATTGCAGCCATTTGATAAATTCAAAAAAAGTTCATTTTTATTCTCATTATTGTACACTATGGTACCTTGACTGAAAAAAAGAACAGAATTGTAGAAATGTTTGCAAATTTATTCATAAAGAAAAACTGATATATCACATGGTCATAAGTATTCAGACTAGGGATGAGCGAGCATACTCTTAACTATTCAGTACTTGCCGATTACTACGATATTCAGGCTACGCGCTACTCAGCAAGTATCCTTGTGAGTACTCATTAGGAGGACCGAGTAGTACATTCACTTTCGCATTGTATCTATCTACACTGCGAAAGTGAAATAAAAGTTAATAAAAGTTGCTAAAAATAAAAAAATAACATACTCACCTGTCCGACGGCTGTCCCGGGACCCGAAAAGAACACATCCGATGGGCTGCCAGGACCTTAAGTCTGATATCCAATCAGATGGTCGGTAGCGATCAGGTGGTGTGTAACGTCACACACCACCTGATTGCTACCGGCCATCTGATTGGCCATCAAACTTAAGGTCCTGGCAGGCCATCAATGTTCTAACACATTTATGGCCTGCCAAAACCTTAAGTCGGATTGCCAATCAGATGGCTGGTAGTGATCTGGTGGTATGTGACATCACACATCACCTGATCGCTATTGGCCATCTGACTAGCCATCAGACTTAAGGTCTTGGTAGCCCACCGGATATGTTCTTTTCGGGTCCCAGGACAGCCGTCGGATAGGTGAGTATACACTATGAAAGTACTCGCATTTCCCCTTGACTTACATTGGACTCGCTATTCGTACCGAGTATTCGAGTATTAGGACCTACTCATTATGAGTATAGTAAGTGTGAATATTTCACTACTCGCTCATCCCTAATTAAGACCCTTTGCTCAGTATTGAGTAGAAGCACCCTTTTGAGCTAGTACAGTCATGAGTCTTCTTGGGAATGATGCAACAAGTTTTTCACAATAGGATTTGGGGATTCTCTGCCATTCTTTCCTGCAGATCCTGTCCAGTTCCTTCATGGTTCAATGGTGAACTTGGTAGACAGCCATTTTCAGATCTCTCCAGAAATGCTTAATTGGGTTTAGGTCTATATAAGCCCTCACAGCTTTTTCCATTTGAGGATTATGGAGGGCACTGTGCTCTTAGGAGCCTTGAGTACTGCAGAAATTATTTTGTAACTTTGACCAGATCTGTGCCTTGCCACAATTTTGTATCTGAGCTCCTTGGGCAGTTCATTTGACCTTATGATTCTCATTTGGTCTGAAATGAACTGTGAACTGTGAGGTCTTATATAGACAGGTGTGTGCCTTTCCAAATCAAGTCCTATCAGTTTAACCAAACGCAGCTGGCTTCCAATGAAAGAGTAGAACCATCTCAAGGAGGATCACAAGGAGTTGGACAGCATGTGTCTTAAATATGAGTGTCTGAGCAAAGGGTCTGAATACTTATGATCATGTGATATTTCAGTTTTTCTTTTTGAATACATTTGCAAAAAATTCTACATTTCTATTTTTTTAGTCAAGATGGGGTGCAGAGTGTACATTAACCCCTCCCCAACCTATGATGTTATAGAGATGCTCAATACTATGTATCTCACTATGCATCTAGATACATTCCTTGGGGGTCTAGTTTCCAAAATGGGGTCACTTGTGGGGGAGCTCCAATGTTTAGGCACACAGGGGCTCTCCATACGTGACATGGTGTCCGCTAACAATTTGAAGGGAAAATTAGCTTAAATTGTCACGTTTGGAGAGCCCCTGTGTGCCTAAACATTGGAGCTTCCCCACAAGTGACCCCATTTTGGAAACTAGACACCACAGGGAACTTATCTAGATGGGTGGTGAGCACTTTGAACCCCAGATGTTTCACAAATTGATCCGTAATAATGAAAAAATACTTTTTTTCACAAAAATTTTGTTTTAGCCTAACTTTTTTCATTTTCACGTGGGCAGCAGGAAAAAATGCATCCTAAAATATGTTGGACAATTTCTCCTGAGTATACTGATACCTCATATGTGGTCATAAACCACTGTTTGGGCGCACGGCAGGACTCAGAAGGGAAGGAGCGCAATTTCACTTTTTGAATGGAAAATTAGCTCCAAAAGTCAAATTGCGCTCCTTCCCTTCTGAACCCTGCCGTGCGCCCAAACAGTGGTTTATGACCACATATGAGGTATCGGTGTACTCAGGAGAAATTGCCCAACAAATTTTAGGATGCATTTTATCCTGTTGCCCATGTGAAAATGAAAGAATTGAGGCTAAAAGAACATATTTGCTAGAAAAATTAAAATGGCCATTTTTTCCTTCCATGTTGCTTTAGTTCCTGTGAAACACCTGAAGGGTTAATAATATTCTTGTATGTAGTTTTGAGTAGCTTGAGGGGTGCAGTTTTTGGAATGGTGTCACTTTTGAGTGTTTTCTGTCCTGTACACCCTCAAAGTGACTTCAAATGTGATGTGGTCACAAAAAAAATGGTTTTGTAAATTTTGCTGGAAAAATGAGAAATTGCTCCTGAACTTTGAACCCTTATAACTTCCTACCAAAAAAAAAAAATGTTTTCCAAAATTGTGCTGATGTAAAGTTGACATGTGGGAAATGTTATTTATTAACTAGTTTGTAAAAGAAAAACCAAGAAATTGTTGCGCCACACTGTGCAAATTAGCCGAAGCAAGGGGTTATATTAATATGTCACTCACCTTTTCTAGTTGCGCCCCCTGCACAACTAGGTTGATGATTTGAGGTGAGAATTAACCGCAGGCATAAATCCGTTGCTACGTGTAGAGAAGCCTTTCCTTTTGGAACTTCAATGTCTCTCCCAGAGATCACGAGCCCAGGGAAGGGCAGCTCCTCTGTGTTGACCAAATCCTGTCCCAGAGCTGCTCTCAAACCACACTCCCCAAAGGGAGGATTTGAGCACGATATGAAGTAAAAAGGTATGATAAAATGAGCGCTAGGGACAGAAACAGGCACTGGGCTCTTATCGAATATTACCTTTCAAATTTATTGTGAACAGTAGATGTTATAGGTCTCCTCGCCACAACATGTTTCGACACTAAAGGTGTCTTTCTCAAGTGGATGTCATCCACTTGAGAAAGACACCTTTAGTGTCGAAACATGTTGTGGCGAGGAGACCTATAACATCTACTGTTCACAATAAATTTGAAAGGTAATATTCGATAAGAGCCCAGTGCCTGTTTCTGTCCCTAGCGCTCATTTTATCATACCTTTTTACTTCATATCGTGATTAACTAGTTTGTGTCACATAACTTTCTGGTTTAGCAGAATAAAAAAAAAAAATTAGAAAATTGAGAAATCTTCAAAATTATTGCCAAATTTTTGATTTTTACAAAATCAACGCAAAAAATATCGACCTAAATGTAATACTAACATGAAGCCAAATATGTCATAAAAAAACAGCCTCAGAATTGCTAGGATCCGTTGAATCATTCCAGAGTTATTGCCTCATAAAGGGACACTGGTCAGAATTGACAAAATTGCCATGGTCTTTAGGGTCAAAATAGGCTGGGTCCTGAAGGGGTTAATGAGAAAAAAAATAACTTTTTGGTATTTACCAAATGGCTACAATGAAACAAAGAGTGAAAAATCTAAAGGGGTTTGATTATTTTCATACCCACTGTAGTGACATAATGGGCTTTTAATAGACACAGTCACCCTTACTCTCTCAAAAGTAATGGCAGTGGAGGAGGTGGCAAGTCAAATCCAAATAAGTGTATTGGTGCCATTATGACTTGTGGTATCACATAGCTAAGAAATATGTACTGTATGTATGTGTTTGTACCAGTTGGTCAACTGGTGTAGGTAAATAACTTCCTGTTAGGGCATATAGGAAACACTACTCCATATTTAATCCCTACCTAACACTGGATGCACTGATTCATGTAATGTTGAGTCTCTGACTTTGATGCAGGCACAGTGTTACAAAGCCAGCTTCTACCTCTAACAGTAGCAAGTGGAGCTCCGCTTCACCCACTGTTGTTAACATGTTTAATGAGATTGTCAATATCAGGGCCGGCCCTACCGCTGTGCGAGTTGTGCGGTCGCACAGGGCGCCGCCTGCCATGCTTCAAAGGGGGCGCCGTCGTTCCCTGGCCCTCCGCTCTGCCCCGGGCCGCCGATGTGCCCACTGCCCTCCGATCTCCCCCCTGTGGGCTCCCCCTGTGGGTGATCTCCCCCCTGTGGTCTCCCCTGCCCTGCGATCCCTCCCCATGCCTCCTGTGATCGCCGCTGCCTGCGGTGATCACCTCCGCCCGTTCTCCTCTTCCCGCTCCCTCTTCTTCCTCACCTGTCTTCTTTCTTCTCCTCTGTTCTCCCTCTTTCCTTCGGTCTTCTCCCTCTGTCCTCCGGTCTGCTCCGGGTCTTCTCTGCGCTGTCCTCTTCCTGCGGCGTCCTCCTTCTTCTGTCGGCTCCTCTGCACAGTCATCTCCCAGCATAGAGATGAGTGTGCAGAGGAGCGGTGTCACAGCCAGGGCACAGCATCTGTGTGATTGCTGTGCCCTGGCTGTGTTAACCCTCTAAGTGCTGTGATCTCAGGGATCACAGCACTTAGAGTATCCAATCGTCATGGAAACGATCTCCAGAGACTACAACAAGGGATCAAGTATCCTCTTGTTGTAGTCTCTGGGATCAGCGTCATGGTGCACGGTATGGCAATGATCTGTCATACAATTCACCAAGACTATGATCCCAGAGACCACAACAAGAGGACACTTGATCCCTTGTTGTAGTCTCTGGGATCAGCGTCGGGTGCATGGTATAACAGATCATTGCCATACCGTGCACCATAACGCTGATCCCAGAGACTACAACAAGGGATCAAGTGTTCTCTTGTAGTCTCTGGGATCAGCGTCATTGTGCACGGTATGACAGACCATTGCCATACCGTGCACCATGACGCTGATCCCAGAGACTACAATAAGGGATCAAGTGTCCTCTTGTTGTGGTCTCTGGGATCATAGTCTTGGTGAATTGTATGACAGATCATTGCCATACAGTGCACCATAACGGTGACCCCAGAGGCTGTAGGAAGAGGACACAGGATCCCTTGCTGCAGTCTCTGGATTGAGCAGTGGCGATCGAGCGTCGTGGGATCTTCATTGTGGACTACGTCGGAGGCGATCGTGCGTCGTGGGACCTTCGTTGTGGACTACGTCGGATCTTTTTATAATAAAGATGGAGTCCGAATTGTGTCTGTGTTTTTTTTTTCAAATAAAAAGATTTTTCTCTGTGTGTATTTATTGACTATTTACCGTACTAGAGATTCCTAATGGCGGGTCTAACATTGGCCCTATATTATGAATCTTGGGCTTAGTGCCAGCTGCCAATAAAAAGCTGGCATTAACCCCTTTATTACCCAGTTAGCCACCGGCACCAGGGCAACTGGAAGAGCGTGGGTACAGCGCCAGAAAATGGCGCTTCAATGAATGCGCCATTTTCTGGGGCGGCTGCGGGCTGCAATTCGCAGCATGGGGGGCCCAGAACGCTTGGGCCTCTCTATGCTGAGGATTCCAGCCCCCAGCTGCCTAGTTGTACCTGGCTGGACCAAAAATATGGCGGAGCCCCACGTAATTTTTTTTCTAGAATTAGTTCTAGAAATTAAAAAAAAAAAAAGGGCTTCGCTGTATTTTTGGTTCCAGCCAGGTATGACGAGGCAGCTGGGGGTGGGTGGCAGTCCGTAGCTGCCAAGTTGTACCTGGCTGGACCAGAAATATGGCGGAGCCCTATGTCATTTTTTTTCTAGAAATAATTCTAGAAATAAAAAAAAAAATAGGCTTCGCTGTATATTTGGTTCCAGCCAGGTATGACGAGGCAGCTGGGGGCTGGTGGCAGTAAGTAGCTGCCAAGTTGTACCTGGCTGGACCAAAAATATGGCGGAGCTCTATGTCATTTTTTTTCTAGAAATTCAGGGGCACAGGTCCTAAAGGTTTATTTTTTTTAATAAACATTTATGTGCCATTGTTACCATCAAGGGTGTATGATTATGTTCATGGAGCTGAGGGGCATCATTTTAATGCAAGGTGTGTTGTGTGTATAAACACATGCATAGTAGTATATTCACATGAACCCATTATTGTTAAATGGTTCCTTGAAGCGTAATCTCTTATGGTACCGGCACACACCGCAATCTCGCCTGGCGATATGTGGCGATCTGACATGCACGGTCACGTTTCTCGTGCCCGCCTCAGATCGCCGATGGCGGCTTCAGAATAAATGAGAGCTGCTGTTGTTCCCTGATTTCCTCGGGATGTCAGTTTTATGTGAGGAAAGAGTGAAGCTGCCACTGATTGGCTGCATGTCTCATGTGACATGGTCTGGGGGCACCAAAGGGGAATTTTGCACAGGGCGCAATTTAGCCTGAGGCCGGCCCTGGTCAATATTTCACAATGGCATTTAGAGCACATAGTCTGGGGAGTATGCAGTTTTCTACTCCCATCAACTAGGCAACCAGGAGGCCATTGCAGGGTTATGTTGGGCTACCTCTGCTGTCAGGGGACCATCTTAAAGCTACATTCTGTGAAGACTACTCTTAGACTGGTCTTCATTGGACAATATAATTTCTATTCCATACTGCAATACTTTGTTATTGTAGTTGATAGTATAAGCTATCACATGATCAATAGTTCAATTTCCCTAAGGGGTTAAACAAATAAAGCAATACAAAAAATGTTTCTAAAATATAAAATAAGTAAAAAATGTAAAAATTTTAATCATGATTTGTTTCCCGTATTAAAAATCTAGCAATTTAAAGAATTAACAAGTGGTATTCCTGCGTCCTTAAAGTTCCGATCAATACAAATGCAAAATGAATTAATCCCACTCGTAAACACCATGCAGAGGGGTTGTCACAATACTGCTAAATATGCAATAAAAAGCAATCAAATTGTTGTAGCTACTACTAAATGGTATCAATAAATATGTTACAGGTTTCAAAAATGGTGACACAAACTGGATATTTATTTTAGAAATGTATTAATTTATTTTAATTACCTAAATTAAAAAAAAATAGAAATCAAGACACAATATTAATGCACAGCCAGCCCCAATAATATAAGCGGAGGCCGTACATGTGCAAAATACTGCTAAAACAACCACTCACAAGACTACCATTCAAAGAGGGGGTGCTTGCCTAATTTTATAAATGCACACAGATAACACTTATATAGGGTGTCAGTCACACAAGTATGTGTACTGCTCAACTTGTCTTGACTACATCATAGAATTGATGCTCATATTATTAGATCAGGCATGCTGTCCAGCATTGTATAAGCGCATCCCACAAGAACAGACATCAACCAGTTCCAAAGGGTCTGGCTGCACCCTGTCCAATCAAAAAGGGGTTAAACTACTGCTGGAATTTGGCATTTACTGTAGAAGCATTTACTGACTTTGCTTTGATGCGCCTGTTATCTGACCTTGCTTTTTGATACCTGTTGCTTACCCTGGACTAACGTCTTCTGAATATCTGAAGATTTGTCTGACTTTTCCTCCTTGTTCTAACCTTGGCTAGACTCCTGAAATTGTTCCCGCTTCTTGTTTTTGTCTAGTATCTGCCCTCTTTGGTTTGACCTGGTTATGTAGGGAATGGCAACTATTCGTTTTTTGCCAAGTTTGTTACCAGTTACCAATTATACTTGCCCGGTCTGCGTTCCCCCTTTCAGCTGTACCGCGGCACTGCGGCACTTCTGGGCCTCTCATTATCCTCTTGGAATAATCACATGACTGGCTCCAGCAGCCAATCACATACGACCATAAGATTAGGGGAGGTCCGGAAGTGACGCAGCTCCCCGGCACAGCAGGAAGAGAGAATGCCTAACCGGTAAGTATATTTTGTGTATTAACTGCTTGCTTACTTTAACAGGGCAACGCCGGTCACGAACCCGGTATAAAATGAACAGTTTCCCCATCCATACTGGTTAGTCAACTTTCTTCTGCTAGCTTTTTAGCACGTATTTCATCTTCCTATATTTGATCATTTGTAGTATTTATGATACTCTGAATAATGTACATTTACCAGAATATACACAGTAACTTTATGTGCCTATAATATGTGCCATAAACGCCTATAATAATAAAACTGATACAGTTTATGAGTGAATCTATAAACTACTTTCACATCTTTACTAGGCTGTAATATCATTTATAACTGTTACATTATTTATATGACATTTCTTAATAAAAGCAGAAGCCTAGGAAATTGCAAAATAACTTAGTTTTGGTAACAGTCTTGCAGCCGAGCAATTTTATTGGATTTAGTTTATTTTTTTCATTCCGTATTTTACATTTTAACTTTGACAAGAAGTAGGTAGGTCACATTCAATGGAATAACTTCCACTACAGTTCACATGTGATTGATTTACTGCTAATTTCAGAATCTCCACTTGATCATCTGAATCACCTTGTTTCTGTGCTATTGGCTTTCTCATCATTTTGGCAAATTACACATCTTATTGGCTTCAAAATAGAATTTATTGGCTGCTACCAATTTACTTTCTCATCTACATTATTCTGGCTACAATTGGTAGATTCATTAGTCATCTAAATATTGACAAATTATCAAATTTGCAGGATTAAAAGATAAAAGGGAACTTTTGTGAGTAACTGCAGGAGCAAAAAGCTAAAGAGTGTAAGCTTTGTAGGAAAATTTCCTGATTAGTGAAATAACAACCTTAAAGAGGAACTCCGGGGAGAGAAAACTTTTTAGTACAGTCCCTGCCCTCCTACATGATGAAGTAGAGCTGGGTACTACAGTTCTAGGATCTATAAATCGATTATGATTCAATAAAATCATACCTGCTCCTCAGATCTGCTTCATCCCTCAGGGGACATAACATTTCAGCCAGACAGTTTCATGGAGCAGGTGTGTTGGGGGTGTGGTCCCAGAAAAATTTTCATATTTAGTTAAGAATCATGTAGCATACATATGACTTAAAAAGATCCTGGGGCGAAAGTGCTGGGATTATAGAAGTAAAAATCAAGCTTTATTTTTTATAGTAAAACCCCACAGAGGGGGAAAGCAGATCTGACATGTTTCGCGTGTGCAAGATGCGCTCTTAGTCATAGATAAAATCACATATACAAAAAGCATGAATACTGTATATACAATTGTGATGATTGTACCAGGAACCACTGACAAGGCAGTTGAGGCCACTTGCAGAAGGTTGCAGCTAGGGATGGGCGAGTCTACTCGCTAGGACTCGTTACTCGGCGAGTAGTAAGGGACTCGCAGGACTCGGTACTCGGCGAGTTTCCCAGCGATTACTCGCACAGTAACGAGTCCAATGCAAGTCAATGGCAATCCTAGTTTTGTCAGAGTTTACTTTTTCTCACACTCGCTAGACTCGCTATATCACATCGCTATGTAGCTTGAATCTCCCCAAATCATTTAAACAATCGCACCGCTTCACGGATACCCGCTGTCAGCAGCGAGTCTGAGCGAGTCTACGATTCCGAGTCCTGTATACTGTATTCGGGACTCGCGAATACAGAATCTGTTATGTTCCAACAAAGCTTCCGAGACAGCCTAGAGTGTTAGGTCAGAAAACTTAGTTCATTCTTAAGGGGTACACGTGTGGGGGGCTTACACGTGTGGGGGGCTTACACGTGTGGCATCTCATGCAAAGTGGCATTGAATGCTAAGTGGATGCAGTTATTTCATGGCAGTTAGTCAGGGCAGGAGTCAGGTAAGCCACTCTATTTAACAGGGAGAGGGGAGAAAAAGAAATAAAAAAAAATTTTATTTTTTTTTTTAAAACACAATTTGTTTTTTTTCTCTTTTCATTTCCCTATCACCATGTCCTTTACTTCAATATCTATTGTTCTATGTGCTTTTGCACTTTACCTTCACCGCCCCATCCCCACTCCATCCCCCCACATCCACATAAACCCCTCTATCCTTTCTTCTACTTTATTGAACTCCCATACTCTGTTCACCATAGTGAATAATCTCGGACCACCATGCTCCAGGGTATTGCACCAAAAACAAAGTCACCATCACAAAAACTGTTTGCCTTTCCTCTTTTTACTGCTTCTTCTGTCAGGTGATATCTCTCCTAATCCTGGTCCACCCTCCACCAACTTCTACCCCTCTCCCACCACACAGAGAAACCTCACTAACCTTATAAACATTACTTGCACACCTTCATTGCCTTCTTTTAATTGTGCTCTCTGGAATCCACGGTCTGCATGTAACAAACTTCCACTCATTCATAACTACTTTCTCACTAACTCCCTTAATCTGCTGGCCCTCACTGAAACCTGGATCCAGGATTCAGACACAGTGGCCCCGGCCGCTATTTCTTATGGCGGCTTGCATTTCTCTCATTCCCCAAGACCTGGCAACAGAGATGGTGGTGGAGTAGGTTTAGTTCTGTCCCCACAATGTACTTTTCAGGTCATCCCCCCAGCTCCATCACTCTCATTCCCCTCTTTTGAGGTCCACACAATTAGACTCTTCCATCCCCTCCCCCTTAGAGTAGCGGTGGTATACCGCCCCCCAGGGTCACCCACCCAATTCCTCGACCATTTCTCCGCATGGCTGCCGCATTTCATGTCCTCAGAATTACCAACCATTATTCTGGGAGACTTCAACATCCCCACAAACAGACCCATCTCCTCATCTGCATTTCAGCTCCTATCTCTAACTTCATCTCTTGGCCTCTCACAGCTCTCAACCTCGATGACACACAAGGATGGTAACACCCTTGACCTGATCTTTGTCCGGCTCTGCTCAACCTCCTCCTTAGATAATTCAGAACTTCCCCTCTCCCACCACACACAGAAACCTCACTAACCTTATAAACATTACTTGCACACCTTCATTGCCCTCTTTTAATTGTGCTCTCTGGAATCCACGGTCTGCATGTAACAAACTTCCACTCATTCATAACTACTTTCTCACTAACTCCCTTAATCTGCTGGCCCTCACTGAAACCTGGATTCAGGATTCAGACACAGTGTCCCCGACCACTATTTCTTATGGCGGCTTGCATTTCTCTCATTCCCCAAGATCTGGCAACAGACATAGTGGTGGAGTAGGTTTAGTTCTGTCCCCACAATGTACTTTTCAGGTCATCCCCCCAGCTCCATCACTCTCATTCCCCTCTTTTGAGGTCCACACAATTAGACTCTTCCATCCCCTCCCCCTTAGAGTAGCGGTGGTATAACCGCCCCCCAGGGTCACCCACCCAATTCCTCGACCATTTCTCCGCATGGCTGCCGCATTTCATGTCCTCAGAATTACCAACCATTATTCTGGGAGACTTCATCATCCCCACAAACAGACCCATCTCCTCATCTGCATTTCAGCTCCTATCTCTAACTTCATCTCTTGGCCTCTCACAGCTCTCAACCTCGATGACACACAAGGATGGTAACACCCTTGACCTGATCTTTGTCCGGCTCTGCTCAACCTCCTCCTTAGATAATTCAGAACTTCCCCTCTCTGACCACAACATTCTCTTCTTCACACTCACTAACCCTCGCTCACCCCAGCACATTCCTACATATCACACATTCAGAAATCTACAGGCCATAAACCCTCACACATTCTCAGACTCTCTACACTCATCACTGTCCCCAATCTCCTCATTTTCCTGTCCCGATCTGGCAGTCAATTACTTAAATGACTCTCTCAGAAGGACCCTGGACCAAGTAGTGCCCCTCACCCTCAAAACCTCCAAACACAGAGCAAAACAGCCCTGGCTCACATCACAAACTCGATTCCTCCAGCGATGCTCTAGGAGTGCTGAACGTCTATGGAGGAAAAGTCGCACTCCAGAAAACTTCATTCACTACAAATTTATGCTGAGAACTTACAATTCTGCCCTTCACCTTGCCAAACAGACCTACTTCACCACTTTGATCTCCTCACTATCCAACAACCCAAAAAAACTCTTTAACACCTTTCACTCTCTCCTCAGTCCTAAAGTGCAGGCCCACATCACTGACCTCTGTGCTGATGACCTGGCTTCCCACTTCACAGAGAAAATAGAAAACATCCGTCAGGAAATCAACTCCCAACCTCAAATTGCTATTACCCCTGCCTCTCCCCACATTTCCTCCGGCTCACTGTCCACTTTTGACCCGGCTACAGAAGATGAAGTCTCCAGGCTCCTCTCTTCCTCTCGTCCCACCACATGCACTGCTGACCCCATCCCCTCACACCTACTCCAGTCTCTCCGGTGGTCACCACTCACTTAACCAAAATCTTCAATCTCTCCCTCTCTTCTGGCGTCTTCCCCTCCTCCTTTAAACACTCTATCATCACTCCTTTATTAAAGAAATCTTCTCTCGACCCTTCCTGCACAAACAACTACAGACCAGTTTCCAATCTCCCCTTCATCTCTAAACTCCTGGAGCGCCTGGTCTACTTCCGCCTCACTCATTACCTCTCCACTCACTCTCTTCTAGACCCATTACAGTCTGGTTTCCGCCCCCTACATTCTACAGAAACTGCTCTCACCAAGGTGACCAATGACCTTATGACTGCAAAACATAATGGTCACCACTCTCTGCTTATCCTTCTTGATCTCTCTGCAGCCTTTGACACTGTTGACCACCATCTCCTACTCGCTATGCTGCACTCCATCGGCATCAAGGACACGGCTCTCTCCTGGTTCTCTTCCTATCTCTCTGACCGCTCTTTCAGTGTATCATTTGCCGGCTCCACTTCCTTCCCTCTTCCTCTCACTATTGGAGTCCCTCAGGGTTCAGTCCTTGGACCTCTTCTCTTCTCACTCTACACAGCCCCGATTGGACAGACCATCAGCAGATTCGGTTTCCAGTACCATCTTTATGCTGATGACACACAACTATACACTTCTTCCCCTGACCTTACTCCCGCTCTAATAAAGAACACCAATGACTGTCTAACCGCAGTTTCCAATATCATGTCCGCTCTCTATCTGAAACTTAATCTTTCCAAAACTGAACTACTCCTGGTCCCGCCCTCCACTAACCTCCCTAAATATGACATCTCTCTCTCAGTGTGCGGCACCACAATAGTGCCGAGTCAGCAGGCTCGCTGTCTGGGTGTTATGTTTGACTCTGATCTTTCCTTCACTCCATATATACAAGCTCTCACCCGCTCTTGCCGCTTGCACCTGAAGAACATCTCCAGAATTCGCCCCTTTCTCACCTTGAAAACTACAAAAACCCTCACTGTGGCCCTGATTCACTCCCGCCTTGACTATTGTAACTCTCTCTTAGTTGGCCTCCCCCGCACTAGACTGTCCCCTCTCCAGTCCATCCTTAATGCAGCAGCCAGGATTACCTATCTAGCTAATCGTTACTCAGACGCTTCTGCTCTATGCCACTCATTGCACTGGCTGCCTATATACTACAGGATCCATTTCAAACTGCTTGTTCTCACCCACAAAGCTCTTCACAGTGCAGCACCCCCATACATCTCCTCCCTCATCTCTGTCTATCACCCCAGCCGTTCTCTTCGCTCTGGAAGTGACTTTAGACTCACTTCTGCATTAATCCGAACCTCCCACTCCCGGCTCAAAGACTTTTCCCGAGCCGCACCAATTCTTTGGAACGCGCTACCCAAAAAAATTAGAGGCATCCACAACTTAAATAGTTTTAGGCGATCCCTAAAAACACATCTCTTTAGGACGGCCTATCATGATCCCTAGTCAGTCATCTAGACATAGCCTATCCGCTCTGCCTCAAGTGGATCACATATAACGGGTTGCGGCCAATTATTCTGCTCCTATCTGTTCCCCATCTCCTCAAGTTGACTATACTTTCATTGCAAATGAGCACCTATACCTTGTCACCCCCACCCCATTGTTAGATTGTAAGCTCTTATGAGCAGGGTTGCCATTTTTTGCTCCAATTACTGTATTATGTTATGCTTTGTATTGCATTGTTTTTGGCATTGTATTGTATTTTCTAATTGTTTCTCATGATTGTTTAAATGTGAACTTTGTATTGTGAATGTGAAGCGCTGCGGAATATGTTGGCGCTATATAAATAAAAATTATTATTATTATTATTATTATAACTTGTGAAGATGGACAAGCATGTTAGCCAATCATATTCAGTAATGCCACAGCCATGTTGGTTGTGGCAGGACTATGATTGGCTTCTGTCCATCGTGATGCCTATGTCATGTATGAGAGGCGAGGCTGTATATAAGCCTTGCCACCGCCATTTCCTCCACATTCCTGTGACGATCTGAGCTAGTGCAGGGTGAGGTAGATGCTGGAGCAGATCATAGGGAGTGTCAGTCAGTGTAAGGAAACTTCAAGATTCCTTATATTTAACCCAAACAGCTCTTCTGAGAGCTACCAGGAGGACAGAGGAGTACTGTGTAGAGGACTGTAGGCAGGCAGGCAGGGAGGAGCAGCCTTACAGTGCACACAGGACCGACCTCATAGCTTAGCTTACTCACTCAGCTTTCCTAATAGCTGAAGTCAGAGGCTTAGCTGAGGTACTATTTCTTATTTTTTTGCACCTGATAGATTTTGGGTCATAATAACCCCTTCAGCTTTATTTTCTTTATGGCAGACCAGTGCGTTGCTGCTCTCCTACCTGCAAATAGCACGTATGCCACCTGCTTGTGTTTCCAAAACGGCAATGCGAGCGCTTTCCGAGACACATCTGCGATTTGTAAATCGCACATTACTCTCTATTACTCGCTTCCCCATTCATTAACATTGGACTCGCTAGACTCGCAACGAGTAGCGAGTCCCGGGCTCGGACTCGCTAGAGTCAAGCGATTCCGAGTAAATTAGGACTCGCCCATCACTAGTTGCAGCGTCTGGCCAGACAGATAATATCCTGAACTGTGGTCCTGTCCCTTTAAGTGGTATTTATTTTCTTGATGATAGTTGGAAGTCACCAGGCCTCAGCAGGTCTTCTACCTGCTAACCTTTCAGCGGTCTCTATTTATACCCTTTACCTACCATGATACATTGCTTATGATAGCGTGTTTTGAGGTGGTGTTGCTTCCTGGCTTTACTGTGCATCATGGATTCCTGGTGTAGTTTTCTGTCTTTCTCTTCTTTAGTTAAGTGTGCCTACCTCTCCCCCTTGTTTGTCTCCTTGGTGTTTTCCTTTAGTTGTTAACTGGGTAAACCAGTGTTCATCCTGTCTGATCCCTACATAAACTTTGTTGAGGGACAGACAGGGAAGAGGTATCCTGCTCGGCGACAGTTGCGGAGACTGTATAGGGTTGTTAGGGGAGTGCTAATTTTTCTGGGGGTTACCATTACCCCTTTGCTCTTAGCATTAGGAACTCCTTTTCTTCCCTCATTTTCCTGACCTGGGTGTCTCCCTAGGCCCAGCATGACAACAAGTGTTTGGTTCAAACATACAGGTGAAATCAATTACAATGAATTCATAATTAACTCCCATGTGCCCTGAAGCTAATTCAGCAGCCAAAGAAATACATAGAAAAGGCATGAGCTACAAACTAACAAAAATCAGAAATGAAAGGACATTTTAATAAACAAACATTGTGTCCCTTCCATTGTTCACCATTTGTGGATATTTTGTGTTTAGCCTTATAATCCATAGAGCTTCCCTCTATGGATTAAAAAGTACAGCTATTCACAGTCATCAGGTTGTGACAGCAACACTTATCAGTGTCGTCAGGTCTCGCTAATTGTACATTTGTCCGGACGCTCTGACGAGAGTTGTAGTCCCAACCCGGCAGCTGTTAATACCTCTATTTGCTATTCATTATCACTAGAGCGCTATCCAGGGGATGTGGACTGCGACGAAACTGTGTGGAAACATTTTTCACAAATTGGTGAATAAGGGAAAGTGTGGGGGGTCTTTATTCAAATAACTATTTTTTTCTGTGTTTGTGTATTTTTTAATTACTGGGCTATTAATGGGAGTTTCTGATAAACAACTCTCCATTACTAACCCCTAGGTTTGATGCCAGCTGACATTACACAGCTGACATCAACCCCAACAAAATATTACCCCCATTGTTACCACATTAGTGAAATTGGGAAGACCAGTGGCGTAACGTTCATGGTCGCAGGGGTCGCAGGGGTCGCAGGGGTCGCAGCTGCGATGGGGCCCGGACCTATAAGGGACCCGCATTGCCAGCCACCCCAGCGCCCACCGATCCACAGCCGGGAGCCTGCTTCACATGGATGTGCGTCCCCAAGGACACACATCCATGTCACTGAGTGGCAGCACATGCCACTATGGGGCCCGTGTGTCAGGGAGGGGAATGTGTGGAATGCATACAGCAGTCTGGTGCCACCTCCTGAGTATTTTCTTCTCTTCAGCAAGTAGACCAGAGCATCGGGGAAATGGGAAGAGGTGAGAACAGATTTTTTATTTTTCAGTAAGTGAGTGCTCGGTGGCCAGAGGATTATAGGGGAGGAGAGGGTGCATTATACTATAGGGAGAGTTATGAGGCTGCATATATAAGGCTGCAAATATAAGGCTGCACCATATTGAGAGGCTGTGAGGCTGCACCACATAGAGAGGCTATGAGGCTGCATATATGAGGCTGCACCATATAGAGAGGCTACAACGCTGCATATATAAGATTGCACTATATGGAGAGCTATGAGGCTGTATATATGAGGCTGCACCATATAGAGAGGCTATGAGGCTGCATATATAAGACTGCACTATATGGAAAGCTATGAGGCTGCATATATAAGGGTGCACCATATAGAGAGGCTATGAGGCTGCATATGTAAGGCTGCACTATAGAGGCTTCACTACATGGAGAACTGAGCCTGCACTAAACTGTATAGAGGGCTGTGAGGCTGTATTATAATATATGGAGGGCTGTGAGGCTGTACTATACTATATGGAAGGGCTATGAGGTTGTATTATACTATATGGAGGGCTGTGAGTCTGTATTATACTATATGGAAGACTTTGAGGCTATCATTAGGGATGAGCGAGTAGAATCGTTACTATTCGGTACTCGCCTAATAGTAATGATATTCGGGCTACTCGCTACTCCCTGAGTTTCTTGTGATTACTCAGGAGTAGCGAGTAGTCCTTTAACTTTCGCAGTGTATCTATATATACAATAAAGAAATAAAGACTTGCGGCACTCACCGAGTAGATCTTGTCATTTATTCAATGTTCCATACAGTCTCCATGGAACCAATTAGCAGGGGAGGGGGTGCGGGGACGGCGGACTATAACTTTCGCAGTGTATCTATATATACACTGCGAAAGTGCACTAAAAGTGAATAAAAGTTGTTAAAAAATAGAAAAATATCATACTTACCTATCCGACACCTGCATCGGGACCGGCAAAGAAGACATCCGATCAACGACAAGGACCTGTGAGTCTGACAGCTAATCAGATGGCTGGTAGCGATCATGGATGCATGTTCAAGACCTGGCAATCTGGCCAATCAGGTGGCTGGTAACGATCAGGTGGTTTGTGACGTCTGGCCATCTGATTGGCCAGATCGCTACCAGCCATCTGATTGGCTGTCAGACTCACAGGTCCTTGTCGTTGATCGGATATCTTCTTTGCCGGTCCCGGTGCAGGCGTCGGATAGGTGAGTATGATATTTTTTTTACTTTTTGACAACTTTTATTCACTTTTAGTGCACATTCGCAGTGTATATATAGATACACTACGAAAGTACTCGCCCGCCTATTCACTGCTATTGGACTCGCTATACTCGCAATGAGTAACGAGTTTCAGGACCTACTCGTTGCGAGTATAGCGAGTCCAATTATTGCAGTACTCGCTCATCCCTAGCTACCATATGTAGGATAATATATCTATTATATAATCGCGAATCGGAAAAGCGCCCCTCCGCGCGCTACTTCCGGCGTGGTCATGTGGATACGAATTTAACATTGGGCGCGAAGCGCCCAATGCTGCGCGAGCAATGGCCGCGAGGCCATTGCGAGCCGCTGGCCCAAAATCCATCCACAGCCCCGGCTACAACCTTAGCGATTTACCGCTCAGGTAGCGCGAGCAATGGCCGCGAGGCCATTGCGAGTCGCTGCCTGAGCCGCAATTCGCTCCCCGGGGACCATGGAGCCGAGGCGGCATTGCCGCCTCCGCTCCCCGCTACACACAATTCGCCACCCCCCCCCCCCATGTCCGCACAGCCCGCCCCCATCAATGTCCCCACAGCCGACCCCCATGTCCGCACAGCCGACCCCCATGTCCGCACAGCCCACCCCCAGCAATGTCCGCACAGCCCGCCCACATCAATGTCCGCACAGCCCACCCCCCTGTCCGCACAGCCGACCCCCATGCCCGCACAGCCGACCCCCATGCCCGCACAGCCGACCCCCATGCCCGCACAGCCGACCCCCATGCCCGCACAGCCGACCCCCATGCCCGCACAGCCCACCCCCATGTCTGCACAGCCCGCCCCCATCAATGTCCACACAGCCCACCCCCATGTCCGCACAGCCGACCCCCATGCCCGCACAGCCCACCCCCCTGTCCGCACAGCCGACCCCCATGCCCGCACAGCCGACCCCCATGCCCGCACAGCCGACCCCCATGCCCGCACAGCCGACCCCCATGCCCGCACAGCCGACCCCCATGCCCGCACAGCCGACCCCCATGTCCGCACAGCCCACCCCCATGTCCGCACAGCCGACCCCCATGCCCGCACAGCCGACCCCCATGCCCGCACAGCCGACCCCCATGCCCGCACAGCCGACCCCCATGCCCGCACAGCCCACCCCAATGCCCGCACAGCCCGCCCCCATCAATGTCCGAAAAACCCCCCCATGTCCGCACAGCCGACCCCCACTAATGTCCACACAGCCCCCCCCATGTCCGCACATACTTACATGTCTTCTTAGTCATCTGATCGTCCGTCCGGCCAGGCGTCCTCTTCGTCCGGCCAGGCGTCCTCTTCGTCCGGCCCCGGGGATCTTCTGTCTTCTTCCAGCTCCGACGTCCTCTTCTCTTCTCATTCAGGTACAATGGACGACAAATCCGCCATTGTATCTCAATGAGATATGAGCGGCTCTTCTGATTGGTCGCTGTGTACTGCCCTCAGCCAATCAGAAGAGCCCCTCATTGAGCTCGAATTCTGATTGGTCGGCGCCCAATCCGAAATCGGGCTCACTGCCCATAGACATGTATTAGCGGTGTGTCCGCGATTTTACGGCCGACAAATAGAACCAGGTGGCCGGCCATAAAATCGCCGACACACCGCTAATGTATGTCAATGGGAAAAATAGCGGACCTGAATGAGAACTGTCTCACTTAACATAAATAATAAATTAAATAATAAATAAAATAATTTAAAAAGAATTAAAAAATAATAAAAAATAATAATAAAAAAATAATAAAAAATTAAATAAAAATAATAATAAAAAAATAAAATATATGCTAATCAGCTCAGCCATTTTGGCGGACCACAATGAGAACTCTGTCTCACTTAAAATAAATAATAAAATAAATAATAAATAAAATAATTTAAAAAGAATTAAAAAATAATAAAAAATAATAATAAAAAAATAATAAAAAATTAAATAAAAATAATAATAAAAAAAAAAAATATATGCTAATCAGCTCAGCCCTTTTGCCGGACCACAATGAGAACTGTGTCTCACTTAAAATAAATAATAAATTAAATAATAAATAAAATAATTTAAAAAGAATTAAAAAATAATAAAAAATAATAATAAAAAAAATAATAAAAATTAAATAAAAATAATAATAAAAAAAATAAATATATGCTAATCAGCTCAGCCCTTTTGGCGGACCACAATGAGAACTGTGTCTCACTTTAAATAAATAATAAATTAAATAATAAATAAAATAATTTAAAAAGAATTAAAAAATAATAAAAAATAATAATAAAAAAATAATAAAAAATTAAATAAAAATAATAATAAAAAAATAAATATATGCTAATCAGCTCAGCCCTTTTGGCGGACCACAATGAGAACTGTGTCTCACTTAAAATAAATAATAAATTAAATAATAAATAAAAGAATTTAAAAAGAATTAAAAAATAATAAAAAATAATAATAAAAAAATAATAAAAAAATTAAATAAAAATAATAATAAAAAAAATAAATATATGCTAATCAGCCCAGCCCTTTTAGCGGACCAGAAGGAGAACTGTGTCTCACTTAAAATAAATAATAAATTTTATAATAAAATTATTTAAAAATAATTAAAAAATTATAAAAAAAATAATAAAAAAAAAAATTAAAAATTATAAAATATTACAAAAAATAATAATTAAAAAAAAAATCTAATAATAATTATATTACTGCTAATAATAATGATATTAATGCTAATAATTATGCTATTAATGCTAATAATAATGCTAATAATGCTAATAATTATGCTATTAATGCTAATAATTATGCTATTAATGCTAATAATAATAAGATTAATGCTAATAATAAGCGGCCATTGCGAGCACTCAGCCCCAATAAGTATTGAACGCGCCCCAAAAAGTATTGGACCCCCCCAAAAGTATTGGACCCCCACCCAAAAGTATTAGACCCCCCAAAAAAAGTATTGCACCCCAAAAAAAGTATGTGACCCCCCAAAAAAAGTATGTGACCCCCCCAAAAAAAGTATGTGACCCCCCAAAAAAAGTATGTGACCCCCCCAAAAAAGTATGTGACCCCCCAAAAAACTATGTGACCTCCAAAAAAAAGTATTGGACCCCCCCAAAAAAAGTATTGGACCCCCCAAAAAAAGTATGTGACCCCCCAAAAAAGTATGTGACCCCCCAAAAAAGTATGTGACAAAACAAAAAAGTATGTGACCCCCCAAAAAAAGTATCTGACCCCCCAAAAAAGTATGTGACCCCCCAAAAAAGTATGTGACCCCCCCAAAAAAGTATGTGACCCCCCAAAAAAAGTATGTGACCCCCAAAAAAGTATGTGACCCCCCCAAAAAAGTATGTGACCCCCCAAAAAAAGTATCTGACCCCCCAAAAAAAGTATGTGACCCCCCAAAAAAGTATGTGACCCCCCAAAAAAGTATCTGACCCCCAAAAAAGTATGTGACCCCCCAAAAAAAGTATGTGACCCCCAAAAAAAGTATGTGACCCCCCAAAAAAAGTATGTGACCCCCCCAAAAAAGTATGTGACCCCCCCAAAAAAGTATGGGACCCCCAAAAAAAGTATGGGACTCCCCAAAAACTATTCACACCCCCCGAAAAGTCCTCACACCAGCTATAACTACTATAATCAAATTAATGCACATTCTAGAATCCCGATGCATTTGCATCGGGCTCACAGCTAGTATATAATAATTGAATGACTATTGTGGCTACCTTATGAATGGGGGACTATAGGATGCATTATAATACATGGAGGACTATGGGGGTATATTGTAATATATAGAGGAATATGGAGATGCATTGTAATGATTGGAGGACTATCGTGGCAGGAGGAAGAAGACCATACCAACCATGATGGGGGACATATATGCCATAATAAGCTCCATATTCCAGTAGGTTGACAATATATAGCAGGATGAGGGACATTAATATATAATGAAGGGGAGAGGGGTCAATTTGTGAGTTTCTATAGAACTTAGAACGTTACACGGGGCACATACATCCGACCAACGTGTGTGCATGCGTGGGGAAGGTCTGAATTTCACACTGGGACCCAACAAACTCAAGTTACGACACTGGGGAAGACCTAGGTAAGGCACCAGAATTGGCATATCTAATGTGATGCACCAAATCTTGGACAGTTGTGGTCTGGTATTTTTAGGTTTGGAGGGCTAAATAACCATAGACCTTCCCAGCTTGACAATATTAGCCCCCAGTTGTATGCTTTACCTTGGCTGGTTACGAAAACTAGGGGTAAATGCTAAATAATTTCATTTAACTACTTATTTATTAGGGTAAACAAAGATAAAACATCCTTTAGTGCCACATGAAAGTAACTAAAGGGTGCAAGTGTACAACACTGCCTATATGCCTTCTCTAACCTAAGCTCTAACTCCTAGATCAACTTTCTCCAAACTGCTTTCAAAGGAGAG